>JAYMFT010101679.1:0-13748 GCA_038088735.1 Panulirus argus
ATATATATATATATATATATATATATATATATATATATATATATATATATATATATCTCCACACACACCTTAGCCTGAGCCAGGTACCGATATCGACCAACCCCTAGGGGTGGATGAACAGCTAGGTTGACTGTGGACTGACTGTCACAACCAGGATTCGAACCCATGTGTTCGACACTGGGTGGCCCATGAATGCATCGTGGTCAGGAACACTGACCGCAACGACATGGAAGTATGCTTGATGTGTAAAGCTAATCTTCTTAGTTACCACCTTTTGGTTCATCTGGTACTGTTTTCATCTGTATGTCAAGATTTTTAAATGTTTCTGTAGTTGTTCCCTGCATGTTTCTTATTTCTCCTGGAGCTACATTGAATAAGCATTCAAGCTTTCTGGATGGGTAGTCATTTTTTTTATCTGATTTACTTTTGGTATCTTTCATAGTATTCTTGAAGACTTAACCTCCATGTTAGAGGCTTTCAGGCAAAATGTATTTTCTTCTGTACCTTCAATTTATTGCCATACATAGATAATTCTTATTTCTAGGCTATATGTATTTGCATTTCTTTCAGCCTTTTTTGGTAGTCCATATGTTCCAACCCCTTGATTTTGCTGTGAAATGCTCCTGAATTTCTCTAATATGTTTATTTCTTATTGTTTTGTTGGTGACCATACAACATAGCTGTATTTAGTTTTACTTCTTATATATACATGAAACATTTTCATCAGTAGGTTTCTGTCCCTTGTACTGAAAGTTTTCAGAATTGTACCACTCATCTGTTGGTGGTATTATCATCTCAGGTTGCTCTCTGAAATCTAGTTCCTCATTTATGATGACACCCAAGTCTTTTACATTTGGTCCACTTTCTATCAGTTTCCTTGTTTGCCCTTTATATGGCACTACTAATGGATCTTTCCTCTACCAGTCACTTGTTTGCTTGAATTTATCTTCATTAAATTTCACTTTGTAAATTGTCTAAATCTTTTTGCATCCCCATTTAATTAGTTTTTGATAAAATCATTTTGCATACTCTGGTGTCATCTGCAAGACTCCATACAATGCTTTCCTTTACATCATTGTGGATGTCTGATATCATTATTACAAAGAGTATTGAGGCTAATGCTGTTCCTTGTGGTACCCCAGATAGGACATCCTCCTTGGGCATGGTTCCATATGCTACCTCTTTGAACTTTCTGTTAGTTAGAAATTTTATAATCCATCATCTTATTGTATCCTTAATCTTTTGTTTAGCTACTTTCTTTACTTAAATCCTGTGGTTTACTGTGTCAAATAGTTTTACAAAGTCAAGATAAACTAACCACTCTTTTTCTTCGGATTGAACTTTCACTTATTCCATTGTTTTGAATTGATTATCGCGTTTGCATGCTTTGTCAAGTCGCAGATCTATGTTGGCTGTCATTTATGTGACTATTCTTGATTACGTGGCCTAATATATGTCCTTCTATCACTCTTTCAAAAACTTTTATTACTTGTGAAGTTAAGCTAACTAGTTTGTATTGCTTACATATGAGCTTAGATCCTCCTTTGTGTATAGGTATTACATATACTAGTTTGTGAACGTTTAAAATGTTTTCTTCATCCAGACTTTGTATGAGAGAGAGAGAGAGAGAGAGAGAGAGAGAGAGAGAGGAATTTGTTGCAAAGATACATGGATCAGAGGCTTTTATGACGACAGATGTTAAGTTAACGAAGATGGTATAAGCAGCAAAACAGCAGGTGCAGTGAGGAGAGGTATCCTGCAAAAGAGATAGCTAAATACAGTGTGTGAATTATTTAAGGATAAAAGGGGTGTGAAAAGTTAGTCTCATTTTAATCAGTTCAGTACACAAAGGGAGAGAAAAACTGAAGTGCATATGTAGGTGTGACAGTCCATGATCTTTTTAACATACTAGACATTTAAGAAAGCGTCATAGTGAAATGAAATGCTGCATGCACTCCATACACCCCTTTTGAAAGTGGAATCGAGTTACATATTAATAGATAAGTATATAGATATTACAACTTTCTGTGAAAAAGGGATCTTGGATACTGATATCTCAGAAAGAGTTTTGAAAGGCAGGTTGGCTAGAATAGCTTTAAAGAGAATAATGAAAGGTAAAGATGCAAGTCAGGTGTGATGAAGTTTGTTGAGTGATACAAAATGTAGTTGAAATTTGGGCATTATAAGATTAATTTGTAGAGTTGATGCTTTTGAGCAGGATTTTATGAGCATTGAATATTGTTTTGGAGAATGATTAGAGAGGAATGACTACTAAGGGCAATGCATTTTATCTAAGAATTAAGAGAAGAAATTGTTTAAGAAGTGTTTCTAATTGGAAGTAAATACAGATGAAGCTGAAGAAGGCAGAGGGATAGAGAAAGAGAGGGCATATGTGAATTATGTAGTTAATACTCATGGGTCCCGTCTTTTCTTCACATAGTTTCATGATCTTTAATGTTCCTTGTATTGATCGTTTCTTCATTCACTACTGGTACTGTTACTATGCTGTTTAAGTACTTCTTGTACTTTCTGACTCTTTGTTTTCATACTTTTTATATCCTTTAGTTGAATGATTCCTTCATAATTCAGAGAACTGCTCAATATCATCTCTGTCAAATTGATTTAGAAATGTCAAAGTTGTCACCTTATCACCTTGTGTCCTTGTAGCCCCTGATGTGGTCAAGTGTTTGATAAATATCATATCCCTGTTGTGGATTTGCTCCCTTATGTTTGTTTCCCAATGTTGGACCTTTTCTAACATACCTTTATGTTTCATCAATTGGGATAACAAATTTGGTGCTGCATATGAAGATTTAGGTCTAATATATGCTGTAAATTTTCTGAACTTGTATTCATTATTGTTAAAGATCACATGACTTTATCTAGTATATCTAGTATATGATTCATCTCCTTTACTCCTCTCCCATTATAGTTTTCTTAGAGAAGTCTTAATAGGAGAATGTACATTGAATGTGTCTAGATCATCATGCAAGTTGCAGATTCTCCATGACAAACTTCACAGTAGCAGGGGGCATGTTGGATATTGATTGATATTTGATTAATTAGATGCTTCTTCAACAGAAAAGCCAATGGAGAGGGTGCAGCGGAAAATTTTTGCCATGGATGCTTCAATTGAAGAGACCCTTTATGAAAATAAAGTGATTGGAAAAGTATCCAGCACTCAGAGGGACAAGATCCATATTAAGCCTCGAAGTGTTAGTTTCTCATGGCAGAGGGGATTCAAAATTGGTAAGTACCCAGTTTTCCCTCCCTGTTGCATTTATGTATTGATTTTTATTTATTTATTTATTTTTTTTTTTAGATGTTTAGATGTCAAAATTTCTTTTCTTCTGAACAGTTGTTTCGTTTATACTAAGAACTGATTCGTCCTTGTATGGAGTACTGCTCTCCCATTTGGGGTGGACCTAGCTCTGCATCCTTACTTGACAGAGTTGATTCGAAAGCAGTCTGACTTATAAACTCTCCAAGTTTACTTCTAAACTTGACCTGCTTGCCCTTTGCCACAATGTTGGTTCACTTTCCCTCTTCTATAGGTATTACTTTGGTTTTAGCTCCCAAGAGCTGGCTGGTAGGTAGTATTTGGTAGGCAGCCAAGGAGGTATATTACCAGTACTACCTGCCTGGGTATCAGGAGGGTTAGTGACAGCTACGTAGTGAGCCAGCACTTAATTGGTTGTCAAGTTGCACTCCTCTGTCCCAGGTAGCTGTCTTTTCTTCCTGCATCACCTACATGTGGACTAACAGCTTTCTGTCCACACACATGCAATCTCTCATTGTCATACATAACACTTGACAAGACTTAACTCACACAGCTAATTCTTCGTAACTCTAGATTTTCATATGTGAGCATTATGTGTTAACCCTGCCTTATGGCAAAATGGTAGGAGTAATAGATAGAAGTAGTAGATAGGAATATTTAGGTAGGAGCATTAGGTAGAAACATTAGGTATAGGTAGTAGGTTAGAACATTAGGCAGGAGCTTTAGGTAGAATGGACCAATAAGAACATTAGGCAGGAGCCTTTGCAAACACTGTGTTAGACTTGTCCTCTGCCAGTGACCTGTTAAGGGTGAGGTACTAAAGGCTAAGAAGTGTTACTGGAGTTCACTAGTTATGGAAACTTTATTGCTGTGACCACCCCCTTGAGGGAATATCAGAAGGGAACAGGCATCAAAGATATAGATTGATAGATAGATAGCTCCCAAGAGCTGGCTGCTTGTGTGCCATACCACTAGCTGGACCATGCAGTTCTCAGCAAGCTGCAGTGTCACATGATTACTGTGTAGCCATTGGCAACTCAAGGTTGGGCTGTTTTGATAACTGTTTCTTTCACTACATCTCGAAGCTTTTGAACTCTCTATCTTTCTGTGTCTTTCCCAATAAGTATGACCTGGCACATTTTAATGCAGGTTTTTCACTTCCTCCAAAATTTGTAATTACTTTCCCTTGTCTCTTCGTTTTCCCTTTTGTAATCCTCTCTATATTTCAATTAAGGCCCAGCCGTGATGTGAACTGAAGGCTCTACTTTTGTTATATGTATAGCACATTTTCATTCCCTTATAAATTCTCTTCTGACATGTAATACTAAATAGCTGAATTTATTGTGAGGTATACATATATTTTGCCTTCTTTTTGACAATATCTTGTAATCCGATCCCAGCAGGAAAAGCAGAGTATACCATGCAAAATATTCTCCATATTCTAAACGTCTGCTTCTTTTCATCTTGGTTTTGGTCTTACTCTGCAGTTGAATCCATTCACCTCTTGCAAGTATTCTATTTTAGCATATTTTTCATGCAAGCACTATACTGGACATTTCTGCGTTTAGCAGCTATCTCCTGTTTCTGTGCTTAAGTGTTGGTTTCATCGTATCACCCAGTAGTTTTTAACATCGCTAGACCTATATTTTTCCAGTTACTTAACTGTGGACTACATACTTAGTTTAAAGAGTGTTCTGTGCATGACAGCAAATCATGCAGCCTTTTTAACAATGAACAGCATAGACTTTGTGAAACAGGGAATCATACCACCAAACAGAGTGATCATCATAAACAAATGACCTCCAAGGACTTCCCAACCACGAGAGTAATTAACTTTTAACAAATGAATTCCAGCACTTAATGCTCTGCTTGATCATTGGTTAAGCACACCTAAACCCATTTACTATTTTTGTTGCATATACCTAACAGTAATTTTTCTATTTCGTGTTAGTGACATTAGACCCAAAATTTTCTTTTTTATATTAGCAAGCTAGGCTACTGCTTATTGTCCCTCCTGGAGGTGCTCCAATGGTTTAGGATAAATCCGACTACAACCACATGGCATTTGTCATAGAATTTGTAAGTTTATCAAAATAGATTGTGTGCCTTGAAAAACAAAGAATTAATTGCAATATTGAGAGAATATAACTCTTATGAGGATAAAAAAGTCTGACACCATTACATGGGTAAAATCAATGAATGAGATACTTCCATTCTTACTCAACAAGAGAAAGTGATGATTATAATGCATGACAATGAAGAAGTGTTTGGATTCCTCTAATGGCTGTAAATTCTTCTGCTATTTTGGACTTTCAAGACCCAAAAATTAGTTTTAGCAGTGGAACTAGTATAAAACAAGTTGAGTATAAGCACCAAGTAGAAAAAAAGAAACAGAAACATAGAAAGCAGATCTTGTGACTAGGTAAAAGTACAAATGCTTTGAGTGGTCAGCCATTGTGGGTTGGTTGACTCAGACCAGCCATTACACAAGCACCTTCTGTAGAGCCATGGTAAAGTTATTCAGCTGTAATTATATTATTCATTATGTCCATCTGCATATGATATACATCACAGTATATTATTTGTTAGGTTATGTTATATATGGTCCATGGTGTTTATGTTTTATTACTTTGTATCAGTCATGTTGGTTTAAGATTTATAATTTGGTGTACATACTATTATAGAGCTCTCATGTATGAAAAAACATGTATATGAAAAAAAATGAAAGACAGAAAACAGCATCTGAAATTGATTATTATTATTATAAACATTTACGCACTAGTGGTGTGATGAGTGTTGATGGATGAGGTGTCATACACCAGTCACGTGGCTCCTTCGTAGTACTCAACTCTAACATTTTATTTTGCTGTAACTTATTTCTTATACATCATAAATTTTTTTCTTAGTGCATTTGTTTTCAAATATATGTTTTGTTTTACAAAAAATGAAAATAGCTTGACACAAAAGATTGAAAATCTAGCTTTTGTGGCAACAACAGATGGATTAAGTATAAGCATACCCTGTCTGCTCTTTACTTAGAATTTTCGATATACTGTTTGAACTTTCAGACTCATGGAGAATCAAATATATACCTCTGTCTGTGTGAATGTACTTGGTGGTTTCTTTTTTTTTTTTTCTTTCTTTCTTTTAGGGAAGCAGGGTGGCATGGTGTTAAAGTTTTCCTATCGCAGTTTTGAAATAATCAGTACTGTATAATTTTGAAGTGAATAATATACAGTCACTAATTACCAGAATTGCCGGTGGTCCTGAAGAGGCTGCAAGTAAATCATGTATAAAAGGTTGTGTCCAACTGGGTTCCTTAGCACCTCACAATGGGGTGCTAAGGAATATGAATTTATTGATAGCTTTTCTTGGTAAATTAGCAGCACCCAAACCACATGAATTAAGTGTACTTTGATTTGCTTTTAATTACTTATATGTAATCACCTATTTGTACAGTAGGGGAAGAGAGGACTACACTCATTGAGCCCCATCTCTTGAACTTACTGTGCCATCAAGCAGCCTTTTAAATCTTTTGCATACTAGGAGCATTCACTGTCTCATTGGTTAATTTATTCCATCCATCTGCCACACTGACTTGAAATCAATATTTCTTTCTGTCCTTTCTAACTGGCTTTTTATCCAGCTTTTTCTGTTATGGCCTCTGGTTACTTTGGTGCTGCATCCTTTGAAAATGTGTATGATATCAGTATCATCCAGCTGATGTAGAAACTTGAAGATTGTTATCAGGTACCCCACTCTCTCTCCTCCCCTCCATGGGGGATAGCTTTGTAACCCTCTGCTTCTTAGTGTAACTCAGTTATCTTAACTCATTGTAGATCAGTTCTTTTAATTGATATTTGTACCATCTTAGTTGCTCTTTTCTGTGCCTTCTCAATCAGGTCTTTGTGCTTTTGTAGGTGTTGACCATACTTTGGGGCATAATCCAGTATTGGTCTAGTATATGTAGTGAATGATTTATGAAAATGTCCTTGTCCATATATTTGAATGTGATTCTCATAATTACTTACAGACAGTCTACCTCTTTCATAATTTTCCTAATGTCATGAAATTAGACACTGTGTTGACCCATAGATCTCTTTCACATGTAGAGTCCTGTAGTTTATTTCCTATTATGTAACAGTTACACTAAGGCCTACTTTCGCTTTGTTTTATCTTCATCACCTCGCACTTACTTGGACAGAATCTCATCTGCCACTTATTTGACCAACTTTAGAGTTTGTCCCGGTCCTCCAGTATACAAGTGCAATCAATATTATTTCTTTCATGACCTTGGCATCATCAGCAAACATGTTCAGATACAACTCCTGTCCATCAGGTATATCATTTACATACACTAAGAATAGAATTGAGCCCAAGACCAAGCCCAATGGCATACCATTTGTAACCCCAGCATTGTTCAAGGAATGCTGTTCTTACCTTTTTTGGCTCCTTTCCAAGGAGGTAGTTTTCTCTCCAGTGTAGAAGGCCACCCCATATTCCTGCCTGTAGATCTAACTATTTTTTTCAGCCTCTGGTGTGGAATAGTGGCAGAGGCTTTATGGCAGTTGAAGTACACACAGTGTGACATAAGATGGAGCTCACCCTGTCATAGAAGTCTAGAAGAGTGTTTATACATGATCCTCTTTCCCCAACACCACATTGTCTCCCATTTAGAAAGCTTTTCCTTTGGAAGTAGACATTCATTTTCTTTCTTATTATCTTTTTCAGTATTTTGCAAACTACATTAATTACTAAGACTGGCCTGTGGTTCCACAGAGTTTCTAGATCCACTTTCTTAAATATAGGCATAACATTTGCCTGCTTCCACATCTTTGGAACTACACCTTTTACTAATGATTTACTGAGCATTATTTCTAGTGGCCTAGCAATTGCCTCCATGGTTCTTTCAGCACATATAAGGAGATTTCATCAAGGCCATGGGCTGTTTTGATATCCTGATTATATCATTCCTGTTGATTATTATATGTTCCAAGATTTCATCCCCCAACCACTTTAGTAATGCAGGTGCATTATTGACCTTCACCATGGAGTTACTTTTGAACTTACCATTCAACTCCTCACATATTTCATTGTTATTCTCAAGAATTCTACCCTCTAAGTCCCCTCTCATTCACTGAGAGTTTGCTTCTGAATGATCTCGTGTAAAAGTTTTGCATTGTTGTTTGTTTCTTCCAAAACTTTTTTTTTTCTTATTTTCTGCTCCTCCCTCCTTATTTAGCTGTACTCATTCCTTGTTCTCCTGTATCTTTCATATGCTGGTTGACTGTAGTGTCATATATATCCTGTTAGTGGGCATACCTAGGAGTAAGAATGCACAGTTCAGAAATGTAGTATTATTTATGAGTGCACTGTAGCATTATAATGTTATGCATGCAAACATCAAGCACTTAACAGAGTAGAAAATACAATCATACAGTCCTAACAGCTGAGGGTACCATGGACGACATTACCTCAATAGCTTGCATACCACATGCACCAGCACAAATGTGCATGTATGTGCATACATTTCCATGTGGTAAGGAATGAAATGAGAAAAAAGGAATACTATAAAAAGATATGTCCTTCACTAGGAAAATCTTAACTGAATTAAGCTGTAGCAACTTAAAAAATACAGAGTTTGGAATACTTTGGAAGAACAGGTAGACAGCCCAAGATTTAACAGACCGAAAACTAGAATGTTCCAGAAACTGGCACTTAAACTGAAGACTCTAATAACTTAGATAAATTTTTTTATGTCCATACTTTTTCATTTTTTGTTTTCATATGCATTTACCATATGATCATATATAATCTTACTCTTTTGGGGTTTTCTTTGCATCATATACAGGGACCTATCAAAAAGTTTTGAGACTAGGCCGATGTACAAGAAAGTACTCACTTAATTCAAGGTTGGGCACTGTCCCCTTCAAAATAGTCCTCTTTGGCACTCCCAGCGCCATTGCCACCGCTGGAAGGCTTTCTGGAAGTCTTGTTCTCGAAGCATGTTAATCACCTTCTGCGTTTCATGCTGGATCTCCTCCACGGTGTCACCCGTCAACTGAAACTTCACCTTCGGGAAAAGGAAGAAGTTGCAGAGTGCCAAATCTGGCAAGTAGGGCAGGTGTGGTAGGGTCACTGTGCTGTCGCGGCCGAGAAATTCACGAGTTACAAGAGCTCAATGAGAGTGTGCATTGTTGTCACGAAGCATCCAGTTGTTCTCGCGCCACATTTCAGGACTTTTCCACTGAATGTTCTCCCTCAGGTGCCTCAGAACATTGCAGCAGAATTGTCCATTCATGGTCTGGCCACTGGGGAGGAACTCATAGTGAACAACCCCACGAATGTCGAAGAAAATGATGAGCATGCTCATGGTCGTACTGCAGACCTGCCTGGCCTTCTTTGGTCGTGGAGATAATGGGCTCTTCCACTGCAAAGACTGTTGTTTGGTCTCCAGGTCGTACCCATAGACCCAAGTCTCGTCCTCAGTGATGACCCTTGACATGAAGGTTGGGTCATCCAGGGCACGCTGATGGAGATCTTGACAGACCTTGGCATGGTGCTCCTGATGAGGGGTCAGAAGCCTGGGCATGAACTTTGTAGCAGTGCCGTGCATGTTCAAATCAGACATTAGGATTGCCTGCACTGTTATCTGTGACTCATCAATGATGGCAGCAATGTCCTTAATGGATCGCATGCACAAGTCGCCGAATTGTTTCCACATTTTCGGGGGTTGAGCTCGTGGAAGGTTGCCCAGACCTCTTGTCATCATCCAGTGAGGTTCTGCTGCTTTTGAATCATGCGTGCCACTCGAAACACCTCACACGACTCATTCCTTCATTGTCATACACATGATGAATCATGTCAAGGGTCTCATTTGCAGATTTATCGAGTTTGACGCAAAATTTGATGTTTGCTTTCTGCTTTAGTTTGCTGTCCGTGATGAAATTGCAGATATGCATGTCCATGTGGTCAAAAAACCTTCCATCGAACAACACATGATGTTCATAAATGACTCCACTTGGCAGACAGATTGATAATGGTTATGCCTAATCATCACAGCATGCACATTGCCATACTACTGCTATCTGTTTGTGTGCTATGGAACTACTTTCAGAAATTATTTGATACCACCTGGTATATGAGATATACAAACATCTGGACCCTTTTTAAAATTGGGATGCATTCCCAAAAAAAATTTGATGGAATCACTGGATAGTGAATCACATTTAACCATAGGATTCAGTAGAATAAGGGGGACTGCATTCATGGGAAAGATTTTTCAACCTAATTTTCACAAAAAATTATGAATGAAATGTCAAAGAACATATGGTACGGTTCAGGTACACTGTTAATAAAGATATCTGAAAAAAAGAAATAATGCAGAGTACAAACTCTGAGTATAATATATATGTTATCCAGCATTATAACATCTAAGAGATAGGCATACATTAATGAATCTCATGCCACACAGCCCTCAGATCCATTTTTAACAATCATTAAGGACATTTATTAGAGGCAAATTCATATACAGTGCACCCAATTATTTAACTAGGTCCAACACATAGGTTTGAATCCTGGTTATGGCAGTCAGTCCACAGTCAGCCCAGTTGTTCATCCACAACTAGGGGTTGGTCGAGTAAATGGGTATTTGGCTCAGGTGTGTGACAGAGTGTAAGGGAGCAGTGTAGATTGATGTGGGTAAAACTGAAAGTGGATGGCGAGAGATGGGTGATTATTGGTGCTTATGCACCTGGTCATGAGAAGAAAGATAATGAGAGGCAAGTGTTTGGGGAGCAGCTGAGTGAGTGTGTCAGTAGTTTTGGTACACAAGACCGGGTATTAGTGATGGGTGATTTAAATGTAAAGATGAGTAATGTGGCAGTTGAGGGTATAATTGGTGTGCATATGGGTATTCAGTGTTGTGAATGGAAATGTGAAGAGCTTGTGGATTTGTTTGCTGAAAAAAGACTGGTGATGGGGAATATCTGGTTTGAAAAGAGAGATACACACAAGTATACATATGTGAGTAGGAGAGATGGTCAAAGGGCATTATTAGGTTATGTATTAATTGATAGGCATATAAAAAAAATAGGCATATAAAAAGAGAGACTTTGGATGTAGGTGTGGTGAGAAGGAAAGATGGACAGATGTGGAAGCTAAGGTGAAGATTTGTAAAAGTTTTCAAAAAAGAGGAGACAGTCTTGGGAAGAAGAGTGGTGAGAGTAAGTGAGCTTGGAAATGAGACTTGTGTAAAGAAATACCAGGAGAGATTGAGTGTAGAATGGCAAAAGGCATGAGCAAATTAAGTAAGGGGAGAGGGTAAGGAATGGGATGTATTTAGGGAAGTACTGATGGCATGTGCAAAAGATGCATATGGCATGAGAAAGGTGGAAGGTGGGCAGATTAGAAAGGGTAGTGAGTGGTGGAATGAAGAAGTAAAGCTGCTATTGAAAGAAAAAAGAAAGAGGTGTTTGGATGGCACATACAAAGAAGGAGTGCAAATGACTGAGAGATGTATAAGAGAAAGGGTCAGGAGGTCAAGAGGAAGGTGCAAAAGTTGAGAAAGAGGGCAAATGAGAGTTGGGGAGAGAGAGTATAATTAAACTTTAGGGAGAATAAAAAGATATTTTGGAAGGAGGTAAATAATGTGCATAAGACAAAAGAACAAATGGGAACATCAGTAAAGGAGACAAATGGGGAAGTAATAACAGGTAATGATGGAATGAGGAGGATGGAGTGAGTATTTGAATGGATTGTTGAATGTGTATGATAGAGTGGCAGATGTAGGATGTTTAGGTCGAGATGGTGTGTGAAGTGATAGAGTCAAGGAGAGGGGTTTGGTGAAGAGAGAAGAGGTGGTGAAAGCCTTACCGAAGATGAAATCCAGCAAAGCGGCGGGAGTGGATAGTATTGCAGTTGAATTTATTAAGAAAGGGGATGACTGTGTTGTTGATTGGTTAGTAAGGATATTCATTGTATGTATGGATCATGGTAAAGTGCCTGAGGATTGGCGGAATGCATGTATAGTGCCCTTTTTTTTAAAGGCAAATGGGATAGAGGTGACTTTAAACTACAGAGGCAAGAGTTTGTTGAATATACCTGAAAAATTGTCTGGGACGGTAGTGATTGAGAGGATGAAAGCATGTATCAGATTTGGGAGGAGCAGTGGATGTGTGGATCAGGTGTTTGCTATGAAGAATGTATGTGAGAAATACTTACTAAAACAGATAGATTTGTATGTGGCATTTATGGATCTAGAGAAGGCATAAGATAGGGTTGATAGAGAGGCTTTATGGTAGGTCCTAAGAATATAAGGTGTGGGAGGCAAGCTAGTAGAAACAGGGAGAAGTTTTTATCAAGGGCATAAGACATGTGTACAAGTAGGAAGAGAGGAGGATGATTGGTTCCCAGTGAAGGCTAATCTGTGGCAAGGATGTGTGAGGTCACCATGGTTGTTTAATTTGTTTATGGATGTGGTGATGAGGAAGGTAAATGCAAGCATCTTGGTGAGAGGGGTGAGTATGCAGTCTGTTGGGGAGAGAGAGCCTGGGAAGTGAGTCTGTTGTTTGCTGATGATACAGTAATGGTGGCTGATTTGAATGAGAAACTGCAGAAGTTGGTGACTGAGTTTGGAAGAGTTTGTGAAAGGAGAGAATTGAATAAGAGCACAGTTATTAGGTTCAGCAGGGTTTAGTGACAAGTTATTTGGGATGTAAGTTTGAATGGAGAAAAATTGGAGGAAGTGAAGTGTTTTAGATATTTGGGAATAGACTTGGCAGCAGATGGAACCATGGAAGCGGAAGTAAGTCATAGGGAGGGAAAGGGAGCAAAGTTCTGGGAGCAAAGAAGAATGTGCAGAATGAAAAAGAGTTATCTTGGAGAGCAAAAATTGGTATGTAAGAAGGAATAATAGTTTCAGAAATATTTTATGGTTGCGAGGCATGGGCTATACATAAGGTTGTGTGGAGGAGGGTGGTTGTGTTGGAAATGAAATGTTTGAGGACAATGTGTTGTGAAGTGGTTTGATTGAGTAATAACTAAAAATGTAAGAGTGATAAGTGGCAGTTAATAGAGTGTGGTTGAGAGAGCAGAAGAGGATGTGTTGATATGGTTTGGACATATGGAGAGAATGAGTGAAGAAAGGTTGACCAAGAGGATATATATGTCAGCAGTAGAGGAAACAAGGAGAAGCAGGAGACCAAATTGAGGTGGAATGATGGAGTGAAAAAGATTTTTAGCAATTAGGGCCTAACATTTAGGAGGGTAAAAGGTGTGCATAAAATAGAGTGAATTGGAACGTTGTGCTGTACTGGGGTCAACGTACTGTAAGTGGACTAAACCAGGGATTGTGAAACATTTGGGGTAAACCATGGAAAGGTCTGTGGGGCCACTCAGAGCCAGAACATTCAGGTTTCTTTCCTCAAACATACTACCTATCTCTCCTTTCTTCTCATCTTGGTTACAT
>JAYMFT010101690.1:0-13747 GCA_038088735.1 Panulirus argus
CACACACACACACACACACACACACACACACACACACACACACGCACACACACGCGCACACACACACACACACACACACACACACACACACACACGTATATACATATATATATATATATATATATATATATATATATATATATACTGTGTGTATAATGCCAAACCCTCCTCAGCCAGAAGTCATCACTCTATATGACGCAACAACTGTCTTCAATTCTTCCACCTCCATGGCACATCAACTCCCCTACCCTTCTTCACCCTTCATAAAGGACTGCCCAGAGCACTAGATATTCAAGTGTCATTCATTCATACGCAGCTTCCCAAAACACTCACACAAGCCCTCCACACTCCCCATACAAACACCCAACAAACATCAACATAAAATACACAACCCCACGTACCACAAGACTTTCACCACTACACCACAGAATTCCATTCACACACGAAACATCATCTACCAGTGGCATCAAGGACAAACATATAACAGGCAAGGGTACTAAACATACTCCAGGAATATTACATACAAACTGACCCTTTAAGAAGCCAGAGTAACGACCGGGTTCTCCCTTCCTCCCTTCTATAGCTGCAATGCCCTCCAGGAAAACAGAGAAAGAGGACAAACAGGAAACCTTAATACAAATCTGCACCGCATCCCATCTGCCGACACCACTCAACACAGTAAACAGATCACAAGCAACAATGGCGCTCCTGAAATCCTAAAAGTAAATAACAGAACTACATAACGCCAACTGAAACATAATGGACACCTGTATAGCCTTAACCAACAGCCCTCCCAAACTATAGAGTTGACCCAACACACCAAATATTTATCTATGTCGAAATTTTCAATGCCCACTATCTTGTATGACTGGACACACACAACCTAGAGCCCCTAGGGACATTAGTCATAAACCAACTGTATCACTTCAAAGTCCTTATCCTGGGCAAACCAGACTCCCAGCTCTCACCTTAACAGCCAACCTAACCTAACTTTACCTTTTCCACACCAACACTGGATACGGATTCCACCTTTTGTACACTGCACCATCCCTCCTCTGACCACCTACCTATCCAGAGCACACTTCACCCAACCTACCGAACCCACGTAGCCATAAGAAAATAAAATACGTGAACAATAGGAAAGCATAATGCACAACATTTATACAATATGCTCAGTTCAGACTCCCAAACTTCACTTTAGCTGATGTGTCTACCCTAGACTATGCCATCTCACAGTTCAACCAAGCTAACAAAAAGGCGCATACCAGAAGAGCACAGAAAACAGTACATCCCAAAATTTCTTCCCAGAAGTTAGATACCTCATGAAAATAAAGAAACACACTCGGACAAAACAACTTACCATCACCACAGACCATAACACAAATCCAAACTCTAAACAACACCATCAATCTAACCAGGGAAAAAC
Source organism: Panulirus argus (assembly GCA_038088735.1). Lineage (NCBI taxonomy): Eukaryota > Metazoa > Arthropoda > Malacostraca > Decapoda > Palinuridae > Panulirus > Panulirus argus. The sequence goes on from JAYMFT010101690.1 coordinate 1,427, forward strand.
AAACGGCATATTGGCTTTCCTTCCTAGACACGACGAACCACAACGCCATCGACAGCAATAACCTACGAACAGTAAGGTGCTGCAGGTCATTAATGGTTAGGCTTTGGAGAAGAAGATGGCTGGGGAACAACTTTTGCGTTACTTGGTAAATGATGGTTTAAGGTTTCCTCTGCACCATCTTGAGGCTGAGAGTTACTTGATATGACGTGTGGATCAACTAACACCACTGAAGTGTAGAAAACTGCTAATGTAAATTGGGTTTTCTTTGCGTTAAGGTAGAAAGAGAGATCATGGTAAAGGAGGAGGGTTGAATTCAAACACTCTGATTAGCAAAACGAGTTGACCACAAGAACCATCCATGTTTTGTTGTTGGCAAAAATAGAATGAAGACTGATTCTTAATTATTCGTCAATAATCAGACATTAGGACTGATACGCTGAATGAAATATAAAGGTTTCTCAAATTGATGAACACGTCGGAGAGAGTTAAATATCAATTTTTTTAAAGTGCAGAGATGATCATCGTTATGCATGTGATTTTCAGCATTGAATTTATGAGGTAAAACTAGATTATCTTTCCGTCTACATTTAGAATGTTTTCTTTGTGTTGACAGAAAGTGGAAAGTGGAAGGAAAATTATTAGATATATTTCCTCTCCGAGAGTCAGTTCGTAACAGCCAGAAACATAGAGGAAGTCTACCGTACTCAGCTACTGAGATGATTTCTCTATCCGTCTCTCTCTCACACACACAAGCACACACACACACACACAAACACACACACGCACACACACACACACAAATTTCATCTAAAGCATAGCTGGCTCATACGTTTAAGACACACACACACACAGAGCAAAACAAACTGATTTTCACCACGTCAGCTGATCATGTACGATGATGTCGTCGTTTATCATAAATGAATAACTTTTTCCACCTTAACACCGTCGGTGGTCTGGTCTGGTGGCTCTCCGGAGAAAAGCTGCTCCCAAAACACGTTACTTGTTTAAGGTACATGATGATGAAAACAAATGAAAAGGAGAATCAGGTGTTTTCGTCTTAGGTGCTCCTAGAATTCTGGATGTAAATTTCTTCTGACAAAATAAATCCCGCGGTGTGTATTCTATCTTCGCTAGTAACTAAAGATCGAGATTTTGAACCTGGCACCTGCGTGTCACTGAGGCTTTTGTAAATGATACGTCCACTGAAGTGATATTATTTCATATGATTGTCGGATTGATCATCTCACATACATACCACCGAACACATGTTCTGGCACTGAGCATTAAGAACTGTACTGTGGCTCCGTGGAGTGTCTCTGGCATCATCATCCAGCATCCTACAAGAGGGCTGCGGCTGAGTGCCTGTGCAAGTCGCTGTAGGTGTGGGTTGGATCTGCGGGCGCGGGCGGGGGCGGTGATGCCCCGCGGTCATCACACAGTAACTGGTCTGAGTAGTGAGCGTCGTCGTCGCTGTACGGCTCCTGCGACATGGGCATGTGATGTGGACGGACGACGCTGAAGTACTGCGGGGCGCCACCCACCGAACCGTACCTGACGGGGTGCTGCTGCTGCTGCTGGTAACTCAAGTCGCTAGAGCCATAGATATGGCCGTTGGGGCCTCGGAGAGGGCTGCGATTCGCGGCGCGGGTGTGGCGGCCCAGAGTGTAGAACTGCGGGGTAGGCACACTGGGCATGCTGGGCCGCTCTTCTGCCTCCCGGGAGCTGCGTTCCACTTTGGTCACGTCGGGGATAGACATGGAGAGTCCCCGACGTCCTATGAGTTCCTCGCCATCCCCATCTCTCCTTGGGAGCGAGGGCGTCACTTGCTCCACGTGCATGGCCTCGCAGGGTGGTGACTGAGACTCGGGGTTTTCGACGGTGGCTCGCCTCTCCTCGGGTGGGGTGCCATTCAGCTCTGTAGTGTCCTGGCGGGACGTCTCAGGATCTGGGTTGAGGAGAACGCTACCCCTGGACGAAGACCTGACCACCACGCTCCCACCGTTGACTAGACTCGTGGCTGCTTTCTCTGGATCTTCGGGTGGCTGGCGACGCCTGTTGAGGCGCCGCTTGAGGGTGGAAGGCAGGCAGTAGCAGTAGGTGGCAACCAAGACTACAACCAACAGAAGTCCGCCGACACAACCGCTAATCACTGCTGCCTTCTCACTGGCCACTATATTCGCGTTCGAGCCATAGCCACCAGGACCTGAAGACAGACCCGATCCTCCTGTTAGATAATAAATAAGAACTGGTGTTAGTAATGCCACAAAAGTTACTCTTCATTCTCCCTTACGCCGTTTCATGTGCTGTCCGGAGAGTGACACAATAAATGTCTGTACTTACCACTATGAAAAATCCTGTAAGTGTTTTACATGCCCAACAAAGAATCGTGTCAAGTCACCTTTCTTTCTTTTTACCCTAAGCTGACTAACTATTAGAATTCTTGTGATCTACAGGGCAATGGAAAGTCACTTTAGGCCTTCTAATTTGTTTCTACTTATTCCCTGTGTCTTAACATTTCTTGTTTTCCAGCATCCTCAATACACATCTAGGTATCACTCCGTCTCGAAGATCAGTGGCCATCACAAATGTATTTTCTTTGCAGCTTATACCATGATTCCTAGAGTCATTCTTAAATAGAGATAGATTAGTTCTTCCTTGGCAATGCAGTGGTTAGCATCCCCACGCACGAAGTGGGACATAGGGGTTCGATTCCCCAGAAGAATTCATATGACATGATCATATAGTTTGCTAAATAGAATCTGACGACTTACCAGATGTTGCATCCAAAGTCTCTACTTTGGATATTTCGCTATAAACATCTCCGCTTGGCGTTCCTTCCTCACCAAGAGGAACACCTGCCTCACACCACATAGAAAGTCAGATGACAGCGCCCTCGAGAGCACATGGGGTGATGAAAACACCATCCAGTATCAAGAATTCCATAACAGACACTCATCTGAGAACTTTCTCTCCTGACATATATATTGGCATCTTTATGGTACATGTCATTGCCAGCATCACTCTAGTCATCATCATTTGTCTAGGGTAGATATCATTGCTTACTTAGCATTATTGCCATACCTATCACTAGCAATAAAAGATATCCTTAGTTTCATCACGGCCAGTGTTACCCTGTCCTCTGTTACTCTTCCCGTTATTCTGATCGTTACCATGAGTGACATTACCTGGTCCTCTGGCTCTGATGGTGACCTGGTCGGTTGCTGGAGGCCGGGGTAGCCAGAGCGCCGCAGGATTGCTGGGAGGACCCTTGTTACCCTGCTTGTCCACGGCTCGCAGACACACCCACAGCACCTTCTGCAGTAGACGGGGAGAAAGAGAGAGAGGAGGAGGAGGGTGTCAGTAGAAGATATGAGTACTGCAACCTACTTAGTCCTGGTCGAATGGTAGGAAGCAATGTCATGGTCATAATACGGTAGAATTATTAACAGCAGAGTGCAGACACTATGAGTGAGAATACCGTGGGACAGGATGAAAACTGCTGATAGCAAAAGAAACAACAGAAACAAGCATATGAATGAGCTACTGTGTTGAGCAGCTAGGGTCTCTGTTTAAATTTGTATGTACAGTCCAGCAGCAGACACTATCAGACCTTAGAGATGCCCAAACCCGCGGTACAACATTTGTCCTCAAAGATATATTTGTCCACAAGGATCTCTGGGTAAAGACGCTGACCGTTACGCTACGTTCAAATAACCTTTAAGAGACGAAATTAAGTGGCTAGAATGTCAGCTACATGGCTTAATTCTTCCCAAAGTTAACTGGCCAGAAAGTCAGCTACTTGGTTTGATTCTTTCTAAATTCTAAGTCACGATGATCTGCTTTTAATACGCGACAAAATTAGACAGTCTTCTGTTCTGTGCTCACACCCCTGAAGAAGAGTAAAGTGAATCAGTCATCATTTTCCTTGTATTTGTCTTAAAGTTCCTTCCTAGATCTATTTGCACTTCGTTATCCAGCTTAAGGCTGAAATTACATGACCTTAGCCTAATACATTAGATTTGCAGCTAGTTAGGTAACAGGTATTATAGGAGTACTTCATAGATTTGCATTACTCGTTGGAGTAGGAGCTACACCAGTGCTGAGCATTGTAAGGCACTCAGGATTTGTCCTTGCCCGAGCCATAGCTTATTGAACAACAAGTACCCTTGAATGCGATCACTGGCGAGTGCTATACCCATGGTGACCCAAACAGTTGAAGAAATCAAGATCATTATGTACCACTGCTGAAAAGGAAAGTCACAATCTTTGAATAACCTAAAGGTGACGAGATCTCTACCCAAAAGACCTGTCCTTTTCAGGACGATCTTATCGACTGCCAAAATGTCAGTGTGAATTATTACAACTTCCCCGGCATAGGCAAGGAAAGGTTTCTCCAAGATCATGTACTGCGTTAGAAGGACATCAGTTTTGTGGGGTTTTGTATCCCTCTGGACCGTACGTACAATGAAAGCTTTGATAATTATATGAGGTAGAAAATTAAAAGCAACCTTATATCATCCAGTCACTGGTCGAGTGGAGAAACGTTTCATACCAAAGAGTTTTTTGTCTACCTTTAGAGAGACATTGTCTTCCAGTCATCTACGCCTCCTTCCTCTTACCTTCTCGTGGACGGTGATGGCCAGGGCGGCCCTCTCCTTGGTGGTGGCAGGGGCGGGAGCGGGGAGTCCTCTGATCCTCTCGCCGGAGCACTTGAGGGCCGCCTGGCTCTTGATGGGTGCCACATATCCTTCGTAAAGGGTGGCCCGTCCCCAATCTCGGTCCTCGCCTACAGCCGTCCAGTCCAGCACCACACGCCCGCTCGAGTGGTTAACCCACGCCACTAGGTCCATGATTCTGTGAGGCAGGCGTGGATGTGGCCAGTGCGTGTGTGTGTTAGTGAAGGTGGAGACACACGCTGAGCTCATACTGACACAGACATCCATAAATGCTCGTACATATTATACTTTTTCGCAAACACTCAATCATAGATTCCTAGGATCATCATAATTTGAGGTCAGTGAGAGTGAGTAACTGCCTAAAGCTTTCCCTGTTGTCGTTTGGGTCTTTGGCAGATGGCCTCTCTCTCTCTCTCTCTCTCTCTCTCTCTCTCTCTCTCTCTCTCTCTCTCTCTCTCTCTCTCTCTCTCCTTCTTTCTCTCTCTCTCTCTTTTTCTCTATCTCTTTCCTTCTCTCTCTCTCTCTCTTTCTCTCTCTCTCTCTCTCTGTTTCTCTCTCTCGTTAAGTCGCCTCTACTAATTTCTTCCTCTTTTACTTATTATCATATTCATATACTTCTCTCATCTCCCTCTTTGTTGTTTACTACGTACACAAGTCTGCTATCTATCTCTATACGTCACCCCTCACATCTCTCCTCCCCACAGGTCTCTTACATGTCCTCCCAGTCACCATTCTCCTCTCCTCTCTCCCTCGTAGCTACCACACTCTCCCCTGAACCAGCCAACCTATACCACTTACCTGGATGGCGGGATCTTCTCTCTGTTGATGATGTGCGCCTCTCGAATATCTAGCGTGGGTCCCGTCACCTGACGGGTGAAGGGCGGCGCCTCGCGGGTGTGGGCGTAGGGCACGACGGTGCCACAGCAGGAGGGAGACGCCCACGCCCTGTCATCCTCAAAGCCACCGAAGGCTAGCTGGTGGGACGGACAAAATCCTTTACTCAGTGGCATATGCAGAGTTAGACTGAGGGCTGTTTCATTAGCTGTGATTGACAGCTGAAAGGTCTTTTATCTATTGGTAACTCGTCCACTCAAATCAAGTCACTAAACTATCAAAGATTAGAAATATCTGACAATCTGACTGTGGCTGAATAATCGATCCTAAAAAGTTTTTCATATCATGGAAAGGGAAATGGAGCTGAATGAACCACAGATGTGATAAGAGCATAAGAGGTATCCATTCTAATGCTGTTTGACTTGTCGTCCGGTAACTGATCGATCTATCTCTTGTTATCATTATTTAATCAGCTCTCATTTTCATGGACTGGATCAGGTGCATAAATGCATGACTCTTTGGGAATTAATTTTGCGGGACCTAGATACGCAACTCCACCCGCTGGTTGCTAAGATTATCAGTTAGGGAGCAAGCTATACCAGAACTCTCCAATCATATAGACGCAACCATTCACATCATCCCTTCCTTTTAGCAGTCAACACCCGTAGCGGCTAAGACCTTAGTTCTGGCTCGAACCTGCACCCTCACTTTACTTTGTCTCCTGCACTCACCTCCTTGGTGTAGGCGTGCCTGTGGTGCCTCAGGTCGTGGTCCCTGGCGTGGGTCTGAGCGAGGGCAAGCACTGCCTTGCCAGCGTCCACCGAGAGCAGCACGGCATAGCGGGCAGGTCCGTCCAGCGGAGGGGCGTACCGTGTATAGACTGCATCCCCTCGCGTGATGTCCGGGTCTGGCGGACCGAGAGTGGACAGGTTAGTAGTTACCGGTATTGGTGGTGGAGTGGGTCTAGTCAGGAGGATGAGACGGACGGGTAGTAATGGTGGGATGTCAGAGCTAGTGAGGTTGAGTTGGTTAACGCTGGTGAGAGGGGTTGAGAGGGAGGGTTAATGGCAGTGGTGGAGGGTTAGTGGCAGCGTGGGAGGGTTAATGGCAGTGTTATGGCAAAAGTTGATGGGGTTAAGAGGGAAGGTTAGCTCAAGTGGAATAGCTCATTTGATGGAGTTAGGGCTTTGACCAGGTCAAGTTAGATAAAATTTGAGTTAGGGAGGTACTAACCACCGGTGCCCAGGTCAAGCAGGGGCACACGAACAGGGGGGTAGGTTCCCCCGGTGGCGTTGGTGCCAAGCCTCTGCAGGGTTGCCATCACCGCCGCGTCCATCACCGCTGCTCCGCCCATCTGGAAGACACCACAGGAAAGATGCTAGCGCCATATAAAAGGAAGATCAAGGTACGTCTTATGCTCGTCATACTAAATAACATGACCTAGCTACTCATTCTATGTTCGACTATAAGAAGCAGCGCTTGTTAGCTCACAAGGAGGTCAGTATATTGTGCATGGAAGACTTCTGAATGGCCTTAATACCATCTATAACGTAGGTAGCGTATGTGTTAGGGCAAGTGGTGGCCTGATTATGTGATTTGAATCTATTATGGGAGTAAGTTAAGGTTGTGTGATGTCGGTCTACAGGAAGTGAGAGCGAGGTGGAGTAAATGATGATGTAATGCTTAACGAGGGAAAAACAGAGTGAAATTGCCACAATTCGTGTAAGCAGATTCGCTGTGTTGTTAGCCGAATTAGAGAAGGATCTGAATAGAATAATGCCTTCCAACAGCAAGGATTCGAACCAGGACCTTTTGCATGGTAGTTAGGAACGCTAACCACTTGGCTGATAAGGAAGTGACTATTCTATTGCTAGTAATCGAATATCCTTCGTCACACTTCCGTGAGCAAAGGGGTCTAGACCGGTCAAAACCCATCAGGCTCGCATTACCAGTGGTTAACAATTTTACAGAACTTACTTTCAAACGCGGAGGTACATGAACACGAATGTGATGTATATGAACGCCCACTTTTCATAGAACACATAATTCCCAACTTCCTCGCAAAAGGTCCTGTTTCGAATTCTAGTTGTTGGAGGGCATTATGTGTTCTATGAAAAGTGCGCGTTCATATGTACTATATTCGCGTTCATATACCTCCGCGTTTGTACAGTGAGTTTTGTAAAATTGCTAACCTCTGGTTATGTGAGCCTGAAAGGATTTGACCGATTTAGACCCGTTGCTTATGGACGTGAGACGAAGGGCGTTCGATTACTTGTAATCAAATAGTCATTTCTCTATTAAGAGCGATCATATCCGACCGGTTAGCGTTCCCAACTACCACGCGAAATGTCCTGGTTCGAATCCTTGTTGTAAAAGATAAAAGAACGTGGTGAAATGTTGAGGTAGTAACACTTACTGACACCTAAACGGCATCATTCATTTCACTGTATTAAGGATGGAAGGGCACTACCCACCTCTGAATGACGTTATACCTTAATTTCTCCGTAGATGATGATTGGTTTGTATTGGTCTGCTCTGATGACGTCATCCCTGTCCTGGCTGGTCCACACCCGGACTGACACGTCACTGGCGGAGCTCGGGAGTGACGTCACTTGGATGTGCAGAGCTTGGTGGGAGTCTGCGCGATTTTCCACCTTATACCGCCAAACACCACGCTGAAAAACAGTGATATTCGCCACTGGGAGTCGTACGAAGTGAGTTGCGTTTTTGCAAACACCAGAACCAATCCATATACATCAAAGCTTTCAGATTCTCAGAATCTGCACAGGTAAAAACGCTGGGAACTCAACATAGATTCCAAAGTTCTACGTCAGAGCAGACAACCCCCCAAGTTACCTCGGCGTTGTGAAGGTTCACGGAGATCATGTTGACATCGCCGTCCTCCTCCTGCATGTTGACGGAGGCGAAAGTGGCTCCCGAAGGAGCCGTCAGGTGGATGGTGTTGCCGACGTGGTTGAGATCGTAGTAGTAGACGGCGAAGCGGGCGTTGGCTGCCAGGGAGTCGTCCAGGGAGAAGGCGCCGGTGCTCAGGGAGGCGATGCCGCCCTGGTAGGTGGCGCTGTGGATGAGGACAGGGGTGGTGGCTCCCCCTGCGGCGACGGCGGCAGTGAGAGCCTCCATCAAGGCCACCAGCATGCTCACCTGCGGCAGGCAGGAGGCGTTGGATGAAGGGTAGGAAAAAGGAAATGGATCGAAGTGATGGGTCTGCTGATGTTAGGAGACGAGAGAAAGAGGGGAAAGAGGAAAGGAAGGAAAAAAGAAATAGGAAAAGGAGATAGTGAGACGAAGAGCAGGAGAATGATCATAAGTCAAAGAAGATGTTGACAAAATTAGAGCATTACGTGCAACAGGCCCAAGGCCAAGAACTCCCATGCTGCTGGGTTAGAGGCCACTCTTCTCTGTGTAGCTGTTGCTGGAAGTAGCACCTTCCTCGCTTCCTCTCTACCACTATTCACTTTAGATAGTCTTTCCCAAACAGTATCATTCACAGTCACTGCTCATTACAGAGTCTATCGTCCCAAGCTCTCATTCATCCACAATCACCATCACTATAACTGGAGAATGAAAAAAACATTCTCATCCACTAACATGTCTAAGCCTCTTGCAGTATATCCTAAAACCCTGATTTATCACCATCACTATCAAGGAGTCTATCCTCAACACCACCAACCACCATAATATATCTTGGAATCCATCCTCAACACCTCTATCTATCACCACCACCTTTACCACCACATACCTGGGAGCCTAACCCTAGCTTTTCCGTCATTCCTCACCACCACTCACTTTTGAGTCAATCCCCAACATCTTCATTCACCATCACCATCCTCATTCAGCCATCGCCACCATTCATGTTGGAGTCATCAACGCTTTCACCCACCACAGCCACTCACTCACCTTGGAGTCTATTCCCACGCCTTCGTCCATGACGGTGAAGACCCGGCCTCCCGACTCTCTAGCGACGGGGACGAGAGCGTGCGGCGGCGCAGGGAGGCCTGGTCGCTCAGCCAGAGGGTACAGCACCAGCAGGAGCCTCAGGCCGTACCGTTGCACCAGCTGTCGCACCTCCTCCGCCTCGCTCTCTCGACCGTCGCCTCCGCTCGTCACCAAGACAATGTTAGCAGCCTGAGCGTTGGAGACAGACGGTGAGACACCATTTAATATCTTACTTGAGTAGTAACAGCGCCACGAGGCTCTTGACGTGGAACTGAGAATTTGCTCTTTCACAGCAGCCGACCTGGGTGCCAGCAAAAACATATCCCCCGTCGAAGCCATATGTGATGAAAGAAAGCTGAAGTTTGTGAGGAAAAAATACAGAAAAACAAAATTAATCGGAGCTTCTCAGACGTTTGTAGACCTGACATCAAAAGCTGCAGGAATTGTAAAAAGAAGGAAAGGGAAGGAATTCCACAGCTGCGCTGTCTGAAGAGAAAGATATCACAATACTCAGTCCCCGCGTGGATGGTCTCCACAACGAAGTTGGGGAAGCAGCAACCAGCAGCGTGCTGCGGGTCCAGGCTGTGGTGGCTGGAACCATCAAAAGTAAAGTTAGGGGAAAGAAAGGTGCTGCAAAGAGTGGTTTCGTCAGTTGCAAATATAATCACAGATTGATGAGGTCGGAAGAGAGGAGGATAAGCCAAATAGAAGATAGTTTACTTTATGCTGCAGGCTCCAGTCACGGACAAAAGTCCACACCAAGTCAAGTCTTGATCGAAATACAGATAGGTTAATGAAAGGGAAAAAGTAAAGACAAGGGAAAGTATTTACGAATTTTGGAGGAAGTGAAAGCCTGTCTTTTAAAACGTGCCAGGTCAAAGTTATTGTGAAAGACATGAGAAGGTAGAGAGTTCCAAAGATTCGAGACGTAAAGAAAGAAACAGATATCAAAACGGTCCGCCCTTGAGTTGCTAACAGTCACACGGTTTTCATGTGATGTAGCAGCTTGCCGAGTATCGTGTGATCTATCTAGTGGCGGGGATACACAAGCAACCAGTTCTCAGCAGCAAAAGCAAAAGTAATGGTTATTGAAGAGGGAAAGTGAACTTAGGTTGGGATAGTCTGTAAGTCACACCGCTTTCGACTCAACTTTTTTTAGGTGAGGATGCAAATCTAGAAACACCTCACATATGAGAGAAGTGCTCCATACAAGAACGGATCAATCCTTTGCATAAACGCAGTAACAGTTCGGAAGTAAAGAAATTTCCACATCTAATAAGGACTCCCAGTTTCATAGAGGCATATTTGCCTATTTGCGTAATGTAGGGTTTCCATGATAGAGTGAATGTTGCAGTAATACTGAGCATGTTCATTGAGTCAAGAGGCGAAATTACAAAATAGTCATAGGTGAGAGGAAAGTTGTGAGGAATTTTCGATAGAGAAATGCGTAGCATCTTGATTTGGAGGCATTAGACTTAATCAGATTTCGTCTTCCCACTGAGATATCCTGTCCAAGTCTGAATTTATTGAAGCAGCTTCGTCGAGACGAGACACACAGATCGAGTGAGAGAAGAGGCAAAATTGAAGAATTTTGAGGAATGCAGTTTGAGTCGTCAGCGTATGAGTGCATTTGGCTATTTGTGGAAGAGAGGAAATCATTGATAAAAAGGAGAAGAGATATGAGACAGACAGAGCCTTAAGGGACATCGCTGTCGATGGAAGAACTGTGGGTAAATACACGGAGCATCAGTAAAGTTATCAGGGCAAAAGAAATGTGAACCAAATGACTTAAAAACTGGGACTCTCAAGATGTGTTAGGTGAGTTGTAGGTGTTTGTTTTTGTGCTGCAATAAGATGAAATACCAACTTTGGAGCTGAAGCAGTGATAAGGAGCATAGACTTAGTAGTGAATGAAAAAGAAATGTATCCATGAATAACCGAACATCTGGGTTTCAGAGAGATCAGGCGAAGAGGTAGAAAGATGGTGGTCAACAGAGACGTTGGATCCGAAACCGCCAATGTTGCAGACATACATATGTACAGGGAGAAGGAGCCATGTTTTGGAGTGGTGTCCATAGAGATTAGACGGGTCCCAGTTGCCGGAGGGGGGCTCAAGGATACCCTGGGAACCGGTCAGACCTCCGCAACCGATGGGCGCCACAGAGGGGTAGATTTGGACTTGGGGTGTAGGCAGCCTGAAGAAGGAATAAACTGATGACTTTAGTTTTTAGTTTACAATGAATAACAGGAGTTTACAGGAGGCATATCTAAGATGTTTGTGGGGTAGGTGTACTCGCTAGCAAAACTTGGAGACTAAGAACGATATGTGAGTATTGAAAGCAGAGACACAAGACAGTAGAATAGTTCCAAACGAAAATATGTGATGAACAAGAGGTACACACTGAGGATATCTTAAGGGAATTTATCGGATCATGTAGCATACAGATGTGCTAATATAATAGACCAACTTTAGTTACTGAAATAGAGTTCTGCAGATAGCTAGAGGAGGCGTGAGATCACATTGATCTGCATAACAATGGTATTCATGATATAATCTATATTCATGCACTACTTCAGCAATGAATTCAGTGCAGGATACGTGTATAAATGATTTATTATCAAAGTTATATATATATTTACTTGATACAAGCAGAGCTGTCATGGCTTTAATTCTTTATTGCAAATTAAATCATTATCTACATGTAAACATTAGAGACATAGCTCAAAGAATCCCAGGAAAAATCAGTGGAAAGCAAGTGAATGTTGGTCTTTGATAAACAATATATATATATATATATATATATATATATATATATATATATATATATATATATATATATATATATATATATAT
>JAYMFT010101701.1:0-27929 GCA_038088735.1 Panulirus argus
CACACACACACACACACACACACACACACAACACACACACACACACACACACACACACACACACACACACACACACATAATCACAACGGCTCATCCTCGAGTTCCCAAATGCAGCACAGTAAGTATGGGAGGCAGTGGCTCGCTAAGCACTGTATAGCCTAACTAAGGGCCCTGAGAATATCAAGGTCACAACATAAGAGCCCTGAGAAGTATCAAGGCCAGAACACAAGGGCCCTGAGAAGTATCAAGGCGAGAACACAAGGGCCCTGAGAATCTCTCATAGAGGAGGACCAGACAACAGCAAGTTGAATTACAGTCATAAATACGTAAATTAGCTACAGGCTGAATTGATACCATTGAAAAAAAAAAAATAGGTACACCAGTACTGTGTAAAGTAGTTTTTACGTTGCAGTTGCTGATAACCGGAAAGGTCTGTTGTCAATGCTTAACGAAGCCGAGTCGAAATGAAGGAGATGAGCTGCCAGCTAAACCACTCCTACAGACATGGCGGTAACTAATCCTCCGCGAGTCATCCTAGGTCAAAGTCTTGTAGATCACTGATCATCCTGCGTCATAACTTCGTAAGGCATTGAATATCCTGGTTCATAATGGGATCATTGCTTTGTTGGTGTGTGATTATCCTGGGGTCACAGCTTAGTTCTTCAGTGATCATCGTGGGCCAGAGATCTGTTGGTAAATGATCCTCCAAGATGACAGACTCGCTAACCAATGTTCTTCCTGGCTCACAAAGTTGCTTGCGATTAATCCTGCCATGACTCAGATTTGATATTATGATACAAATCTACGTTCATAAAATTTCCAGAGCTCCCCCTCTCCCCTCTGTTTTCTCTAGGAAGTTTATCGATGATTTTTCAAAACTTTCCGAACGTTGTTCGGACGCTGGTGAAAGAACAAACTTCACAACTTTTGCAGTACCTCAGTCGCATAGCATCAGAGGTCTTTGATGAACTGTCATCCACTTACAAGTACTCGCAACAAACCACAGAATATTGCTGTGTACGGCATGTGGTCGACAGCAGCTCTTTTCTAGAGAACTGGGGGAAAAAAAGTTATAAATCTTCACCATACAGACTTTGCACATTCATGGGTAAGTAGTGTACGTGGACAAAAAGAGATATGAACAGACGCAGTGGTAATACACAGTTCCCACACACAGGGAACGCGAGGGTCTTCAGGGAGACGAAGGCAGTAGATCCATAAAGAGCAGGAGGATCACCAGGATCCAGACTGTGGGTGTATAGGAATAATGAAATCTATAAAAAATCCTAAAAAAAAAAAACAGTGGTAAGAATACTCTTAACAGTAAATATAATGGAAAGAAAAAATAAATCTGCCAGGAACATTTGTCGAGGAATTTCCTCTCTCCCTCGTACAGTGATGAAGGTTGACCTAATATAAATTTTCCGCGTGCTAAGGCTCACACACATTAACTGTCAGGACCCCGGCTGGCTCACCACACCTCACCAACCATCCTGGTGTGTTTGGTATATTTTTCAAATGACAAAGTGCTCGTTATCGTGTTTTCTTCAGGTGACCACCGGGACTGAAAGTCAAACAATCAAATGCAATTGAAACATTCAACAAAGCAAGACATCAGAGAGAGAGAGAGAGAGAGAGAGAGAGAGAGAGAGAGAGAGAGAAAATAATCAAAAAGTCGTACGAATGAAATGTTGCTGAAGTGGTATGCCAACGCAGAATATGCGACAAATGGAGAGTTGGTGTTAGTACATACCTTAGTCTTTTTCTAGGCTGAAGGTATGACGAAGGAATGTCTACGGCGTTAGAGATACGACAAAGGAATGCAGAGGAATGAAAGCAGCAAGCACCACTGGGTCATTCCGAAGCTATATCTGATAACAGAAGAGATTAGAAACGGAGAAAATACTTTATAATCACGGAGGCGCAAATGAAATGAGACGTGGACTTGAGGGTAAGTGTTTGTTAAATCCTTATACTAATCTTTAGTGTTGCTTTCAACGACTCTAACCGGTAAATGATTCCGTATGTTAACATTCATGTTGAAGGGAAAAGTACTTTGCCTCATGCTAATTAAAGCGTTTGCCTAAAAGCTTGTATCCACTGTTACATAGAAAATCAGACTGATCTAGCATAATACAACAGCCACTTAAAGCAAGACCGTCAATGCCTTTGATAATTATTTTAAGTATCTGTATTAAATCACTTCCTAATGTCTTCTTTAACCTAAACATATTTAGGTCTTCCTAAACAGCTAGCTTAGTATTTACTTCTCAATGCAGAAATCGTCGTGGTAGCCCACCGCTTTACTCTCCTCATTCTGGCTACGTCTCTTCTCAAGTAGCGTAGCCAAAACTAGAGTCAACCTTCAAATCAGGGAGGCAGCTCTGGATTCTAAAAGTCTAAGGATTAGTTATTAGAAATAAAATCAAAGTCTGTACTTCGCAAACTAGAATTCGGCTCGCGCTTTATCTATATTTTAACTACATCTGCGCGCTGCCTACCTGACATTTGGAAAAAGGAGATTATTACACGTAACTCTCTTTCATGTACCTCCTTTAGGTCAACATAATTCATACTGTAATTAACCGTCGTGTTTTAACTACTACCATTTATTGACATCAATCTGCCATGTACTAGCTCATTGCATCATCTCGTCTTTGACAGCTTGCAACTGCAGACGTTTCGATTTCTGTTGTTCTTTTGTTTCCCAGCTTAGTTATATAACCACTGTCAGGCTTCATCCTTAATCACGGCTCTGTGTACGACCACTCAACAAATTTTCTAATCAAGAAAGTACCAAACCATTTCTGAGGAATGCTTTATGAAAATCTAAATAAATGAAATCCGCTGTTTTAGTTTCACCAGACGTTTTAATTTACATCGTAAATCCTAAAGATTTGATGGAAATGAACGATTTCGTCGAAAATTATGCTACAAATCGCTATTTATGTGGCGATTCTCCAAATTATTTACATTCACGATTCGAATGATGGTTTCCATAACTTTTCCTACTACGGACGCCAGGTGAGCGATAATATCTGGACAGTGACTTCGTATCTTTTTTGAATGTCCGCGTTACATTAACAAACGTCAAATCCAGTGGAATCTTCCCTCCAGCAAGTGAATTATTGAAAAAGAGCAGCCAAAGGTTTAGGAGTTTCTTTTTTTTTCCGTTTCTTTCAATCTCTTCAGATAAAACCTACTAGAACCTGCAGTTTTACTATCCTTAACTTCATTTAATGTCTGGGTGTGCTGGAACTGAAGGTGATGAATTGAAACTTTAAGTTCTTAACACTCCCATTTATTACAACAGACAGATAGACTAACGTGAGAGCATCGGATTGGATCCGGTGCTCGTCACTCCTCAGCGGGTACTGAAAGCCCACGCAACGCGCACGCGTAACGGGAAGGTAGCGACGTTGCCACGTTACAATGTAACTTTGAAATCCAGCCAGCAGTCTTACAATGTGCAGCACCGATACCTGATATCTACACAATGTCGATACGTTATCTTGATGTTGTTCAATATGTTGCAAAATGCTGCTCTCTTTTAGTGTCAATTGGTCTGGATGTGGAAAATGAGACGAGTTCTCGTTCGCAACCATGGATGAAAAGAAAGAGTCACTTCTGGTCTTTGCCACGGGGTCATTGTCTTAAACCAAGTCACCGTTACCAGAGCATAATGGACCAATTGACAGCGCAATGACTCTCTTGCTGCTAACAGGACGGTAAAACTCTTTTTAAGGGGTTCTCTTGCTATTTCCAGCAATATACAGTTCGTATAATTTGCCTTAACGTGACTGTCTTTAGTTTTCCAATCAAAAATGTCATTTACACGATCATATGAATTATCTCCATCCTTAATTTCCTTACGAGTAATTTTCTATTTCGAAGGATTAATCGCTGAAGGTCAGGACTATTTCAAATGAATCGAGAGGAATCACAAGATGATTAAATGCAGGGAAGGCATTCCGCAGTGATGGTGGAAGAATT
This sequence comes from Panulirus argus, assembly GCA_038088735.1. Lineage (NCBI taxonomy): Eukaryota > Metazoa > Arthropoda > Malacostraca > Decapoda > Palinuridae > Panulirus > Panulirus argus. The sequence goes on from JAYMFT010101701.1 coordinate 3,994, forward strand.
AATTCTCACCTAATGGCTCAGTGTGCAAAATCAATATGTAGGATGCGTTCTTGTTTAAGGGAAGGCAATACTCTGTCATTCTAAACAGATATCGGGGTTAAGTATATATTTATGGTCCTGTTTGGGCTTTATAGGCCTTGTGCAACCTATATACATCCTGCTGGGCTTTATACACCTCATCCAAACTATATATACTCTGTAGGGCTTTATACATCTCATCCAACCTACATATATGGGGATGAAGTATAAAAAAATCATCAGGACGTTACTACAGAGTAAAATAGAGACAAAATATGAATATATTGAGAATAATGCTTCAGGGACTAAAATGTATCCAGATCGTTCAACCGAGAGGTCGAAAAGTGTGTTCTGACAAAATTACTTTAGTATCACCGTTTGGTGTCCTCAACTGTCCATTTTCTTTACTTCGAATCCAGCTCCTGATCTCCCAGTTTAACTGATGCCCTTGGTAGCCTTACTATATGCAAATGATAACGTCGACTAAAGAAATTATTCATTACACTAGTGGAAATTCAGTCACACAGCATACTTGAAAAGAACGCGTAACCAGAAATATCACAGGACTCAAAATTCTATCCTCAATTGCAAAAATATGTATAAAAAGGTATAACGCAGAAAAATATACCCAGTATACACTACACGCGAAATTCTATCACCAACTGCAAAACTCATATCAGTTTTGAGAGTACCTGACAGTTTGACGTATAGGTGTTTCCTGCACCTGAGCCGCAGCTGCTCTCGTAAATTTCCTGTTTTTACGATAAATCCTACCACCCTTCCTAGGTCTGTCCGCGGTAAAATAGTGTGTATCGATTATCTATATAGCAGCTCTGCGCGCAGAAGTTAACATGAAAGGCTTGGTGCGTCAGAAGACACAGACGGAGAGGGGATGTTATGGTGAGAGCTGTGGTGTAGCAGTTAACTAACATTGCTGGCAAGGGGGAGTTAAGGTGAGCTGTGGCATCGTCAGGTAGAGGGAAGTTATGTTGACGCTTGTAGTGCATCAGTTAACACAGCTGGCAAGGGGAAGTTAAGGCGAGAGCTGTGGTGTAGCAGTTAACACATCTGGCAGTCTATCTAAATAATCTTTTATGTCACTATTTATCAGTGTAATTTACTTCAGTGCCATTACCATCTTAACTACCCTCTTGACACACAATCGTTGCCACAGCCACTGTTTAGGGAAGGCCAAGGTGAGGATATATATATATATATACTAGTCATAAGTCTTACGTGCACTTTTTTGTGATATGGAATTAAAATTTCATTTGCGTCATCCCCTTTGACTAATATGAGAGTTACTCTTTACCCCTGATATTCAACGTCACTCACAAAACTCGCCTGAATCTCTTGATTCATGAACAGCTTAGTGTATATACTTACGACGTGATGTTCCAAGCAACACTCGTTTGATGATTTACTCATTTGGAAATAAATCTTTTTTACCCTTGTGTTTAACTGCTGTACCCACAAAAATAATTAAATGTGATTATTATATCACATCCTTTTTTGTTCTCGATATATCTAGGCTTGGACAGGGTATCTAAGAATGAATTGGCACTTGGCTAAAATTTAATGTCTCTAAAACCCAGTTTTTGTCTGTTATTTCTCTAAAACTCACAGTTTTCCTATTTCTTTTCATATATGTCTAATTCTATCACTCAATACAATGAACGTTTTTGTAGTTATCACTGCAAACCGTACCTGTCGTCGAAAACTTTACCTGAAATTCACCATGAACAAAGATCATGAATCAAATCCATTACTAACCTAATCGATGATTGGTGAAAACAGCAGATTGGATTTTCTTTCTTATTACGAAAAACCACAAAACGAACAGCATCCAACCCTGGCAAACGATAAAGGAAACTTCAAACATCTTATACCATCTCAGCCCAACACATGAATCACTAATCCATATAACAACATCCTCTCTTCTGGAGAACACAGACACACAGACAGACAGGCAGACACATACTCGTGAAACACCATTTAGAATGAGCTACAAACCAGCAACTTCCCTTAAACACTAGAGTCATGAAAGACTTACAAAAAATCCACCCAGAAGCAACCGCTCACCCTCGCTTCACTACCGCTGACATTCGCCTCTCACTTAAGATATTACATACTGTGATAAGCCCTGACATGTCCCACATCCACATTAAGCGCTTTGGCTGAATTACAATAGAGGCACTTTAACATATCTTCAGTCACAAATGGTTACGTACCAAAATCTTAAAAAGAATATGAGAACTTGAGAGGGGTCAGTATTCTACTTGTGTGATGCAGTGTTGCATGCTTGTTGCTGACTCGTAAGTGTCAGGGTGCTCAGAGGTCATCTGTATATGAGAAGACTTTCACCTCGTGATCTGTGTGGGGTGATGGGAGGTCATGGAGGAAGAGATTGAAGACGGTAAGAGAGAGAACCGCTTCCTGGGAGACTTCATTGCAGAGCTTGAGGAATTTGGAGGTGAAGCCTTTGGGAATGACTCCGGCTTGGCAACCATCTATGAAGTTGATTATCTCTATTTGTCATTGTTTTGAGGGTGATGTCAAGTGTCTATTGTGTGAGGCAGTGTCATAGGACTATGTCACATGACCTATTGATTTCTATTGCCAATATTACAGTGTAGGAGGGGACTGTGGCTGCTGAAGCCATCCTGTATGTGTTAAATGAGTTTTACGTGCAATGACTGTTCTAAAGGCCTGCTGTGTAAGGGATACTCGGGTATCTGACTCTTTTGGATCAAATTTCCGAGAGATGACGGCACAGTTGACAGCACTGGCACACTTCCTTCACGACATCTACCCCTTACTCACAGCCACGATTATCATTTCCTCCATAACTATCAGTATCACCGCTATAAGTACCAGCCACCACCAACACCACTTGCAATTTTGTCTTCATCATCAACACTACACGAAAAAACACTCGAAAAACGCTTACACACCACTACCACAACAATTACACTTACATCATCATGACCCTGGCGTGCACGCGACTACTACAAACAACAACATCAAAATGATCCTCACCATCATTCTTAATCACTATCATAATCCTCACCAGCACATTATCACCATCGTCACTCTCCATCACCATCACCACCACTACAACAACTCTGGCCTAGAATACAACTGGGAACCACATCCCTGGCCGTTAAACACTGCATTAATCAAAATAATTAACTGTCATAAGGGAGGATTAGTTTCTGGGAGTTTCCGGCGTCTTACGAGCAGCCAAAAAGACCACCTCAGCAGAATATAGTCCAGCTCTATTCAAAGTGCACACTTTAATCAACATTTAGACTGGACGGACACTGATGACTGACTAAGTCCACTCCCTATACGAGCAACGTGCAGGGTGTATACGAACACCGATCTGAGGACCTTAACTGAATTTGTGTGTGAGGAACTAAGGCTTCAGGGGAAATCTAAGTTTATCAGCTTAACTTTTTAACAGCTGTTGCTAGAGGGGATGAGTAGCGATTACATAATTCTTGATTGAAAGGAATTCAAAGCATCTTTCAACATAATACGTGATCATATCAAGTAGTTTCATTATAGATTCACTATTTTCACGTAACTGAATAAAGATGAGGCTGGAATTCATAATAGTCAGCAGGACATAAAAAGAAAATCTCTACATATGTTGCAATTGATACAAAGAGGGAACACAGCTCCGAGGGTGACTGTCTGAGCCACAAGTGTAGAAGCAATGAGGCAGCCCAACATGATAGAAATCCATGGGAGGAATCCCATGGTATTTGTAGAGAGATAATTCCGCTTGAGTATAGCCGGTGTGTGAGTGGTCTAAACAACAGTACATCCACAATACTGACCCGTTACTTCCTAGATAAGATTTGAAAGCCAGTCTGTGAATGGTTTAGACAACACAACACTCCCCACAGTTTTCAGAGGCACTGGTCTCCTATATCAGGACTGGGCCTGTAGGGGAGGGGAAGGTAAAGGCTGCTGTAAAGGGGCCAACCTTTCCTCAACCGAACAAAGATCATGAGAGCAACGCCCTAGCCCTGCCTTTTGACAAGATTGCATCGAAAGTACTCGTAAGTTAGTAACTCCCTTTATGAAGCCGATCCGACTGCATAAAAGGTATGGTCATATAATTCACAAATTCTACAATGTAGTTTACGCCATAATGTTATCCTTATTACGGGATTGATCATCATTTCAAAAGGCTTTAAGGTACCTACAGATGTTTTGATAATTCTGTTTATCAAGTTAGATTATCTTACACACAATTATCAAAGTGAATTATATCAAGTTAAATCATTAGGTTGACTTAAGTTTTCTCTCTTCCCAAAAACTTTTTTTTTATGGAAAACTGACTCTCATTAGGTTGAATGTTAGTAATCATATTCGAAGGTTAAGAATTTCTTATATTAGAGGTTATGTGACTCCAATTACGTGTTTTCTCTCAGGCATTTATATGATCCTACTCAACACTTTCATTTCCTAGGTAGCTATTGAAACCTCCCTCTATGCTTACGTTTTCCATTTTCTTCTCTTTTCTTCTTTTCATAAAAACTAAACTTTCTCTTACGATGGGTTTCTTCTGATGAGGTTATTTACTCTACTGTCAACTTATGCACAGATCATTTTACTCGTAGTTTACTTTCTCCAAAGTTATCCTACTCAAAGTCTGAATTCCTACAGCCAGAGTGGTTAAGTTTACCCATTTATAGGTTAAAGTTTTGCTCCTACTGTTCCGATATCCTGCTGAACGTGTTCAGCCCCTGCTCTCGCGTGCCAGCACTTCCTATCGTAAGCTTTGCATGTGGATGTGCCTCTCGAGTGCAATTGTGTCGTTCGAATTCTACTGCCGCAATTTTTTCCCTAAAAATACCTCCTCCTTCATCAGACCGTCACAGAAAACGGGTAGGGCAAAGACATTAGCAAAAAATTCCGTGCGAGGTATTTCAATTCTAACAAGATAGTTACGTGACGAATTGAACAGCATGTTACTGTCTAAGGAAGGTATAATTATAGTGTGTGTATATATATATATATATATATATATATATATATGTGTGTGTGTGTGTATATAAAATGCTGTCTGGTGGGTCATTATCTAGCTAATTATCATGCGTTGCAGCTCTGGAAGTGGGGAAACGAACAAATTAGCAACATAGAGGAGGACATAGCGTGCATTGTAAAGGGATTTTTGGTGTAAAAGGTAAAAAAAAAAAATCTGTGTGGAGGTCAGCAGGATGTGCATGTGTCGTATCGATTTTTTTTATGGATGTGATCATTCCATGTTCTGTAAGTTACTTTTATGTACCAGAGTCCCTATCACTCTTAAGCCCCACAGACTGCTCTTTGGTTTTCCCCTTGACCACTTTATATGCCCTAGTTCAGCCCATCGACAGCACGCCATACGTTGTATGCCACACTGCTCCATGCACACCTTTCACCTTCCTAAATGTTCAGAATCCGTCAACTTAAAGATTCTTTCGCTTACTCATTCCATCTTTTTTCCTCGGTCTTCTCATACCCCTTTGCTTCCTCCACTTCTGACGCGTAGATCCTCTTAGTCAGTCTCTCTTCGCTCATCCTCTCCATTAGACCGAAACATTTCAGCACTCTGTCAGTACTCCGATTACTACTACACTATTTTTTATCCTGTCATTCCTTATACGACCAACTTTATTTACCTTACATATTTCCGACATGTCCAACCTTTCCCATTCTTTTGCATTCGCATAACACCATCGGGGCAACTGTGCAATCCACCACACCTATGTCTGCACTTACGTATGTGTGTGTGTGTGTGTGTGTGTGTGTGTGTAAACAATATGATACGTACAGACCATAGAAATGATGGGAGAGGTGACATAACACGAACCTTGATGGATCATCAGGTGATGGCAAGAGTTACGAGTACAGTCGTAAAGTCACACGCCACACTTCCTATAAACAACAGCGCAGAATAACTCATTCGAAACCCTCTTTTGTACAGTGAAATACCACCAGGGGTGGAGAGGCAGGCACTGGTAACCAACCGGATAAAAAAACAAAACAAATGTGTCATTTTCCACCCAGTGATAACGGCGAAACCTTTAGTGTTATTGGAACAGCCATTGGTATGCAGGACAGCGGACGGGGAGCCGCCTATTCCTGTATGATGCTATCATTTACGACCGAATGCTTTGCATCAGTGTTATTGCCAACGGGTGCGCTAAAACTTGTTCAGCTGCATGTTGATGCACCATTGTCGAAATTACTGGTTGGAACAGACTGTATCTCTGACCTCCATCCTCATTGTTATCTTGGTTCACTCCCACATTCTCGCTGAAAACGTGGAAGAGGACCTTTGGAAGTCAGCTGGCTGTCTTGTATCCTCACACTTCTCTCCCAGTTACATTGACGATGCCCAGACTAAAGTAGGCAACTTCCCTGGTGGAGAGAAGTACAATACTGTTGGCCTTTGCCTGCCTAACTTGGCCCTCATGATGTTGGTTCACAAGCGCTTCTTTCTTCTTCAGCATAATGTTTTTGTTCTCTGACCGTCTTTAGGATGAACAGGATTTCACAAAGGTTCCCCTAAAATCAAGTTTGATTATTTTCAACCATCAATTCATTTGGAATTATCTACCATAGACTGCAGTAGTCCATCCCAGGACAAAGTGATGAACACGAACGGAATCTCACCCCTGACGCCTATCACCTCAACCCTCGTCATCTCAGCCCACACCCACTTCACTCTCCTCGCTCGCCTGAACCTAACCCAACCAGCTTGCACAGGAAAGTTATCTCACCCTACGTCCAAGAACGTCATGAAAATCTTCACTTCACTCAACCCGTGAATTTTGTTGTTTTGACAGTTCGAGCTCATGTGGTATTTGTAACACTGATCTATGAGGTAACGTTACATGTAACGCAAGCATTTAATCAAAGAAATTTTACCTAATCTAAAATGTTCGTGATTTATATAACGTTAATATATAATCTGTCCTTTTTGATACCAACAAGTTCCTTTCTCCAGTTCAAAGTTTGGATAAAACTTGTTACTTCGCTCTTCTCACATTCGATGGCAATTATTCGTCCCCTTATCTGGATCTCAATGAACGAGGAGACTTTACGAAACATCGGTCCACCTCTAACATGTCGGGCGCACCCTCGATGGATCCATTCGACCTCTCCTCTATTTCCTTGGTCCTTTTGCTTCCAACCATTAGCCCGTACCGCTTTTCTCCTCCCATCCTTCGTTCCTTTCTCTCCTATCCACCTCCTCCTCCTCCTCCTCTATCCACCTTCACACTACTTGCTATCCCCGCCGTGTGTCCTAGTAACAGACGACGCAATACTGTGTCCATTAAACATGTCTCACTACAGTATATGTTCAAGCGAGGAAACGGTTAGTTAGTCATGACACAGTATGATAAAGCGATGAAATAATGAACTAAAGCAAAGGTTCTTAACGTGTGGTCCATGGCCCATTTCCCAGTGGTCCATCAAAGGATGAATATGAATAGATAGGTAAACAAATAGATAAATAAATATATCTTATCATCGCTACCATCTCCAGTAAGGGGTCTCGGTGGAATTATTTGTTCTTGATTGTAATATCAGACCCGATATAATACTGGATATATGCCGAAGGTGGTCCACAGACACAGCGGGTGTCTCTAGGTGGTCCACACGTAGGAAAAGGTTAAGAATCCCTGAACTAGAGGATCATTCTGTGCAGACAATGGCTGAAACATGAGTCGGAGAGAAGTTATCCGATTCTGGCCACGTAGTAACCCGAGAAACGCAGACAGCATATGACCGTAGGTCGATACATAAATATTCCCTGACAACTTGAGTTTGAAATGCGTGTCTTCGTTGTAGTGGAAGACACACTATGGCTGTGGTGGCTGGACAGATGAGGGCTTGAAACTCGCGATTCGCATCACCTCTCCCGCCTCTGCCTTCAGACGGTATGAGAACCGTTCAGGATTTCGCTGCTTGCTAAGGTGGTGTCTCCGTTCTAGTGGAAGGAGGTTGGCTATACTGCTGGGTCAGGAGCAGCAGCACTGCCAGCGGTGGAGGGGTATCTATCTGCTGAAATCAGTCAGTCGGGTAGTACTGCTAGAGGTGTCGAGGATTTCCCCTTTTTTTTGGTTATTCCCCTTTGCATTGCCTACTGTAAACTCTTAACTGACACTCTATTCTAGAGGTGAACGGACTCACTTCAGCCTCTATAAACGCAGGTAACACCTAACCTTCACACACGAAGCTGCACTCTCGTGCACTTCTGCCCACCCCAGCCATTTAAGAACAACCTTTCTTTCACTCATTTTCTCCTTTCCATTAACAGCCATTCATTCATATCGTATAGCTGACGCTTCTCAGAACTCACCCTCATTTCTCTAGGCATTCCGACCCTTCGGGCACCCACTGTAATTGGTATATCTTATATAATTTTCCAATTAGATCCTTAACCCTTCCAGTGATTTTTCAACAGTTATTCACAAAATGCGACTTGGGTATCATCAGACTACAAACACGAACAACCGAGATCGGTCAAGATCAGCCAGCACTGCGAACGCGGCATATTAACAATCAAGCGTAGTAGTCGTCGGCATTCCCACAGCGCCACGGAAATGCGATATGAATATACAACACGCGTTCGTTAGTCAAGCTGCTCTCTCTCTCTCTCTCTCTCTCTCTCTCTCTCTCTCTCTCTCTCTCCTCGTGTCCATCCATCTGTCAGTTTAGGACAGCATAGTGGTCATCCCTGTCCAGCTCCTTTCTTGACTTTCCTTATGGGGATTTGGTGCTTCGCTTCCCGAGAAGCTTTCCAGGTACACTGATCGTATAACGGGAACTGTCTCGGCTGGAATGGAGTCCCATGTCCCTTGTACAGGATCTTTTTTTTTTTTCCCTCCCATTTACGGTTTCATCGCTCCTATTCTGATGCTTCAGGAGACGGAGGGTGTGATGCCATGCATTTCTTCCATTCTCCTGGATCTCGTTTTCATATTCCGTTCAGTTACGCCGCACATCTGTTCTTCGTAAAGCTGAGCACAGCTTTATTAAAGAGAAAGTGTTCTAATACATCTTCTTCCTTCACTGATAATCATCTCTCTGTTCCTTAACCTAAGACCATCATCTCCATTACCTTCTGCAACTCAGCATTCTCAAACTCGGATTTCCTGCCGATATTATCGGTTTACTGAAAGTTTCCTTTTGCACTTTTAATATTCCCACACTTGCCTGCTTTGAGCCAATATTCAGGAGGCTTTCTTTAACCCACAAAGGCATCCACGCCATCACCGCAAGTCTGGTGGCATATATTGCACATTCCTGCCTTTACATTCTTCGGCACTTCAATGAAACTGTGTGCCAATACTTCCTCCCTCACCAACATATTGCACCCCTCTCGTCAAAACACATATACTGTGCAATTCTCGTTACCCTTAATCGTAGTTGGGATTATGTACGTGTGTGCTGCGACAGTCTGCTGTGGATGTTGAGTTTCCCAGCGCCTTGTTAACATGCTGTGATCATTGTCTGTGTGCTGTGTACTGTGAACTGTTGAGTGGTGACCCTCGAATGATTGGCAGTCTTAGTCTCAAATAAGGATTACGTAAGCTAATCTGGCGATGACTTACGGATGGGGACATAGCATCATTCTGGAATAATTTTCTATTAGCTGGAACTTTTTGCGCAGCAAGTGGCTAATTGAAAAGTGTAATTAAGGTCTTCCCTCCTTCAGTTTTAGCTGCTTTGACTGCTCTAGGATAAAACTTATCAGGACATATCGTTTAATACACATTCATACCCATTTAATGCCGACAGTACATACGGCGTGTGTGTGTCAGTTTTTTGGAAAATGCTCTCCTGTGTTAGTTATGACGACTGAGACTGAAGCAAGACATAAATCTAAGACTGAAAAATCTTTCTGCATCTAACTAATGCGCGGAATTTTGCCGGGTGAGCTTCTTTCCAAGAAAGTTCTGTGTCGTACTTCAGTTACTGAGTGACTAGTTTTACATCGATCGAGGGGAACCAACCAGAAGAGCTGTCATTATCATCAGGAAAGAAATATATTTTCCGATCACGATTCAAAACGAGACACACCTTCACGAAACCCTAAGGATACTTTCGGAAGATGGCAGAAACGGAGTTTGTCTTTGAGACAATGTGAAACAGCCTTTGGGAAAATGATAAAGTAAAAAGCTTCACTTATGGGAAGAGGAGAGGCATTCACAGGTTCCTAGATTTCTTCCCTTTGCTGCTGAAAAACGACAAACTCGCGAATATCTGATGTACTTATCATGAGTACAATATATTTCTCTTCTATTCTGATTTAGAGAAAGTAAATGAAGTCTCCTTAAAAATGTGGACTATAACTTTCCTACGAATATTACGCTTTCTTAGTGTTAAATAAGATGACACAAGATTGTTTCTGGAATGCCAAGGAGATGCAAGGGGAAATGGAAATAATAAGGATAACAGCAGGGTGATGGAGACAATCCAAAAAGGCATGGAAGGGAAATGGAAGGGCTTCTCTTTCGTAAAACCCAGACACACGTCAGTTGAACCGATCGTCTTTGTTGACGATAGTTACGATGAGACATTTGTGTGGTCTGTGTGAGTATCTCTCACGTTGTCTTGCCTCTCTATTCTTGCCCTTCATTGCAGTCTCTCTCTCTCTTTCTGCAGCGGTACGTCTTAACATCCAAGGGCACCACCGATCAGAAGTTAAGTGAAAGTCAAAAATATTTGTACCTCTGAATTAGGGTAAGTCGCAGCAACAACAACTGGCAGCTACTACTGCAGAGCCTAATCTACCCTAACTTGATCCTCTAAGCCATTCAGTAACTACTCCTTAGTTATTCGAAGGCTGCTCCATGCTAGTGGGACATTATTCGACGCGAGTAGACGTTAACCGGTGTTTAGACATCGATTTTGACTGTGGTATCTGTACCTTTCACTGCTTTCCATCCCAGCTCGTCTCTGCACCTCTGGGGCCTAGCACTCACTCTTGCCCACCCTTCCACTCGCTTCAGGGTTACCATTGTTATGGTAATCAGGCACTCAATGTGAAACAGTTAATCACACGTGCAGGTGTTAATGAGATAATTTGCAATCAGATTAAACATATTAGCGATGGTATCATAGGTATAATTTACCCCGAGGTATCAAGATTAGGACGAATATTGTGGGTGTATTAGCGTCGCATATCATGCATAAGATGTGTCTTCCCCTGATGTAGTCATTCACTATCCCGTCATGCATAAGGTGTGTCCTGACCTGTGGTAGTCGTTCCTCATTCTGTTATGCATGTAATGTGTCTTGACCTATCGTTAGATTTCCACAATTCTGTCACGGAAATGTCGTGACCCGTCATGAGCCATTCACTGCCATGCATAAGACGTGTCTTGACCTCTCGTGGATCATTCAGTATTCCATCATGCACGTATACGCATGAAATGAATCCATTAGAGACACGGCACACACACACACACTCTCTCTCTTTCTCTAATATGATAACCCCTTTCTCCTCTCCTGGTAGTACCTTCACCTGACCACACAACCTATCCTCACCACTAAGCTTATCTGCAGCGCCACAAGACCCTCCTCATAAGGCCAGGCTGGCAGACTGGCCACCGACCTGACTGCTCGCTTCCTCCTCCACTGAAAAGCTGATTCAGTCAACGAACAACTTTCCGAGATGTTGATCGAAAGGAGAAATTGCTTCGGAAGGAGAGTGATGAGTTTTTGAGTGTAGAAAAATCGGTGGGACATGAGTTGATCAAATGTGGCAGGGGGGTTTCAATAGCTTTGCTGGTGAAGATAAGCATTAAATGAGCTTGATATGTCCTCCTATCTGTAGCGCATCTGTTTAATGTTACAGGAGTGGAAACTCTGTATCTAAGCCTGAAGCAATAATTTCAGTGAGAGTGTATTTAAAAATGAACGTTGGAGAAACATTTGAACATCAACACAGACTTAATAATTTTTCTACTTAAAGTGTCGTAGTATATGTGCAAAAAAATAGCGAGGACATAATCGTACATATCATGCAGATTTTCACGTTTCAGACCTGACCTGTTTTACGGTCTGAAACATTTCCGTGACATTCATTACCACGTATCTATTCAAATCAAATTTCTGGTTATAAATGAATCTGACGAATGATTAAAGGGCGTTAATTAAATACATTTATGACAGCTCGCCATCATTAAAATCCGTAACGCTTTTGCTGATACAGAACAAAGGATTTTACCTGGAAATAATTCTATATTTCAACATTACGTCAATCTAATCCAACCTGATGCCGGCTGGTCTGAAACGTCAGCTCAAAGAACTTGGTGGCCGCCTTAATTGGTTCTCGGTATTACAAACGAAAATACTGTACGGGTCAGGTCTCAGTTTAGACAAATGAGGCGGCTGGGGTCCGATTGGACAGGAAAAATGTGAATCCTAAAGAATAATAGGCATATCCTACCAGCCCACGTCATGCTGGGTTGATCTTATTCCAACATGGACGAAACTATCTGAGTATCTGTTTACTTTGCTTCGCATAATCTAATGTGTGTCGAGATTCTAAACTAAGAAAATAAACTCAGGAACAAAAATAACTGAAGTATCCTAGATCCCTAGGTAGAAAATAAAAATAAAAAGACTACTTAACTACTCAAAAATATAAGAGTCAGCGTTCGTCCGTTGGTACGTACTCTCCCTGATGGTGGTCCTTCTCTCCCTCTAACCGTCCCCCTCCTCATTCCGGTGGTCCATCACCAATCCCTAATCTACCTTCATCCTCGGAAGTTTTTCTCCACCCTTCCCTAACTTCCTCGTAATTCGTTTCCACCCTCTGTTCCCTTCCCCTCCCTGGTGGTCCGTGTCCACTCTTCCTCCCTCTCTGGGGGGCTTTTTCCACTCTTCATTCGACCTCCTTCCCTTGTGATCTTCCTTTGTAACTTCCCTGATGGTCTCTCTCCGTCTCCCACTCTCTCCCTTACCTTCTGGTAGGTCCGTTACCACCCATCTATTCTTCCTTCCTCCCTGGTGGTCCGTGTCCAGCCCTTAACACCAACCCCTCCCCCCCCCTCCCTCCTCCATCCATCGCTTGTGGTCCATCTCCAGGCCTCATCCTCCCTCCCTGTCAGGTAGGGCGGTCCATCTGCAGCCCTCCCTCTCCCTCCTTGTCTCATCAGCTCCTCACCTCCCGCCACCTCACCTCACCAGCTCCTCACCTCCCACCACCTGCCGTAGCTTCTTCTTATGATGGAAAGTTTAATCCCGTCCGTTTCAGGTGCTTCACCCTTCGCAGCCTCTCCTGACGCAGGTCAGCCTCTGCCTCTCATGCATGACCCCTTCCTCCTCCCTCGATCTCTTCTCTTCCCTGTCACTCCCCATAACCAATGGCTAATACATACGTGTTTATGCATCTGCCATTGTCAATATTGGTTCCTGGCATCGTAAAAAAATGTTCCCCTTTCCTTCATGCAAGCAACGACGAATAGATGAATACATATCTAGCGTCTTGTGGTGCATACTGCTGCAAACAGTTACATCGGACAAGTTTTGCCAGACTGAGTTTGCTCGCTGGCCAGGAGGTCAAAGGGACGAACAACTGATAAACAGATGACTAAATAAAGGTACTTTTAGATCAGTTGCTTAAAGCTCCTACTTGATGATGTTCCTCAAACGAGTCCATTCCTCATCAGATCACGGCACGTGCTAAGCATAACGATAAGTGGTAAAGTTTTGTAACCTGGTAGTAGAAAATGAGAAGACAAGCTAAACTATGATTTCTCTTGAGCTGAATCATGAAGTAGCTAAACAGTTAGTGCACAAAAGCACTTACAAAAGACCAACAGAGAATAAAAGAATGAAAATTAAGGGACTGGAACTCAAGTCTAAGAAACTAATTCTCACTCAGTTCCGAGAGACTTATCCTCACTGTTTACAAGTCACTGGTGCGTCCTCCACCTTCAGTACTGTGCAATGTTTTGCTCACCCTGCTTGAAAACAGGCAAACAGAATGGAGAAAGTACAGAGGCGAGCAACCATGATGATTCCCGGACTAAGAGAGTTGGCAATACAACATTAACAAGGTCAACTCAAAACAGAGGCGACTTACTATACGCATAATACAGGTTCACAAAATTATCGATCGAAGGCCTTGATGGTCTTGACCTACTGTAAGGATACGTAAGGCTAAATTTGTTTCATTTCAATCGTGGTGATGGATACGAACATACGGGCAAATATTTTACCTCCAATGAAGAGGACATTTTTTTTTATATTCTTTTGCAAAAAAAATTAAGATTGAGAATGATTTACTTTTCAGAGTAATTACAAGCAACGCTATAGATCCGTTTAAGAAAAGACGTTAAATACCTCGCTTCGAGTCCTCGAACGACATCAACCGGGCTTTTCATGGTTACATATGAACCTTACAAATGACCTTCTCTTTACGTCATCTGTAAGATTTTCTACTCCTACAACAGTGTTAAATCATCTGTAAGTTTCTGTACTCTTGCAACAGTAATTTCTGAATCCCTGATCTCTCCCACAGTCACAAACAGCCACAACCCACTGCTCTGTTGTCTGACTTCCAATGTACCTCTTTCAGTTAAAGACATGTACGTCGTCTTCCATTACAAGGCATATTAAACCCAGAGAGTCTCCTCTATACAACGCTACCAGTAATATGAATCTCAACGTCGTGCGTCAACACCCTCTTACACTCAAACTTTCCCTCTGTCTCACACACTTGCCAAATCATCCTTTTTGCATCTACATTTATTTCATATCTCCGTGTGGTCTCAAATCTCCACCCTTCACTTACTTTTAAATCACCCTAGTTCTCCTTATGACAAGTCAAAGCTGTCCACACTTATCAAAGCTTACTGAAGTACTCAGGAATTGATGACCGATGGTAAAACTTCCAGATACTTTCATCATCAACAAGAAACTTTGTTCTAAGCTATTCCTTCCAGTGAACGCTCTCAAGGCACTCACACCAAAAAACGCACTTTCTTTTTAACGTATGTTACCTCCACCATAGCCTTCAGCGCCTTCATCTAGCACACAGTTTCCGATATCTCGCTTCTTATCTTTTACAAAGAGTCAACATCAGATTACCGAAACATTTTACGCTGCTTCATCTCAGACTCGGGAGTTTTAAAGACATTCCTGGGTATTTATGGGTTTTAATATCGCTGCCTGCAGTTAAGAATGTCCTCCCAGGGGCGCCATGGACGTCATGATATTTCAGGGAGATTAAAGAAAAAAGAAAATCACAAACATCCAACACCAGGTCGAGGGGGCGACGTATATGATTCTTAAGGTTAACACGTAATTTCATTACAATATATTTTTTCCCTTAGAAAATATGTTTACGATAATACGTTTCTTGGAGAAAATTATTACGATACGGTTTCTTTTTCCTGTCTTCAGAAGATATGATTACTGGCAGTAACACGAGGAAAGTGACCCAATGAAATCACGTCTGTCCCATAAGCAAAAAGCTCGTAAATTACACTCGCACTTCATTTGAATATTTGCGTCACAATGCAAGAAGTCGTATCAACGAAAATGATATGTGATGGGAATATAATGCTTGAATTTAAACCTGAGTAACTTCTAGAGTAATAGAGATTTTCTTTAAAATTTACCTTCAAAGACAGACGTAATGGGAATCAACAAGATTAGAAACAATAAAAGTGTTTTTTTCACATGAATATAATACTTTTTTGGCAACAGAATGACAATAGAAATGCTGGTCTCAAAAGTTTTCCATTATCTAAATATGCCATCGAAGGCAACCCAAGTGCAATTTCTTGTAACTAGATACAACATCTTTGGAAATGTTCCTGGCTTTACCTAGAAACGGGCCGCCAGGCTCTCTTAACAAATCCTTACCTGCTTACTGCAACTATGGACGAGAGAACAGGATCTGTTAAGAATACACGTGAATCTACAACACTTAAACAAGTGCTGGAATGACAAGCTGTTTTACAACTTGTACGACAAGCGTGCAAAAGTGGCACCGCCTCAGGCTCCGTCCAGGCTATCACCACAGCCGAAACGTCACGCGAACTAGCCTAGGAACCAATTATACTACCGACGTGATAGCGAATGATAATCACTTGCCATTACTCTATACCAATAAAATAAGTTCTCAATAGTTTGCTTACAAAATTAAATGAATTGGTTTCCTTTTTTTAAGACTTTGATCCTCGAAATATATATTATTTTTCATAATTTTCATGCATTGTTTCTGTAAAAATGAAACGAAAGTAACATTTTTAACTTTGATCCTTGAAATGGATATATTTTTTATAAAACAATTTTCATTCCTTGGTTGGGAGTTATATCTCACGTTATAAAACGTACGTCGTCATTTTGTTAACACAACAATAAGATATTTTACAGAACCTTTGAGGAGTTTCAGAAAAAAAGTGTTAAGTTTGTATTTCCGTGTTGTATATTACGATCGGGTTCTTGATAGTTATTAACCCAATATTTCTTTCACAGTTAACATACAGTCAAGTCACATGGTTCAGTGGTCGCTGCAGTGCGTTATTACAGACCAGGCCTGAAGAAAATGAGAAAAAGATGCTTCTGAAACGCAACTACGGCAAAGTTCATGATGGATTGCTATCGCTGAACACTAACACAGACAGCCTCGAAAGGACCCAGTGGTCAGCTGCTGTATAAATTCATACACTCATTTCTATGCCCGAAGGCGTTCAAGCCGAAGTCCAGATACGAGAATCATGAACACCTTAACTCTGTTCTTCCAGTAGAAGATGTATAGTCTCCCATAAAAGTACCGTCCCCCGGGCGTGAAGTTTCCAATAATCTACAGCAGGCCGACCGAAATTAACACTCGACATTGCTGCCACCCTGATGCAGTTATAAACTGCATCAGGGTGGCAGTGAAGTTATGTTTGCTTCTCGGTCGGCCAGTTACAGTTTATTAGAAACTTTATTAGATACTTTTTTAGGAACACTGTTGACCCGAATGGCGTAAATGCCCAGATATCTTACCTACAGTAAAGAGGCAGAGGAATTAGTATCCGAGCCAGCATCTTCTGCAAACTTCTGCCAGGTAGAGGCATGAATTATGCCAGTCTTAATCAGTGTAAGAACCGCCTGGATGTCCTCAAGAATGAGAGAAGATAGTCAAAGTAAGCACATCAACGTTCCTGAAGGCGCACACGTGAATTTTCAGAGCAAATGTTGCCAAACTTCTCCGATGCATGATGCCCTTCATGTTCTTGTTTCCCAGGTTTTGGGGAGATAATGACATTATCTGCCCTCGGTCCTTGGCGCAACTTGGGCAAATTTGTGGTAAAAACTTGGAGAGGGCCCACGCCAAAGCCCTACAGATATTCGACAATGTCGTCTGCGAGGCTTGCCGAAAAGAATCTTTAATGCAGATAGTGATAACAGGAAGACAACAAGATAAGTGGGTAAAAAGTGATTAAATATCCCATTTTCCTAAGCTCAAGATATCAGGGTTGTCTCTTGATCTATCCGAGTGAGTTTCAACACGGTTTAACATTTCACAAAAAATGACACCTGTGTTTGTGTAATTCACAAAGTAAGGAAACATTTCAAAGACCATTTTTCTTCTGTACTTAAATGAGATATTTCGTCTGTAATTACTGACCGTAAAAGACATTTTTCTAGGAAATCAATGATATGATATCCTTAATACTCAAATACTTGTGCGTAAGGTATTGAACACCATAATACTGGACAATCGTAAAGAGGCGCCATAACTATCTACGTGATCACGTCCAAGCTATGGTGCTACCGGACTCCAACCGCTCGGGATAACACCGTGGGTGAAAAGTCACCGTTTGGCCAGGTTGTATCAGTGAGAGAGTTCAGTCTCGTCAAATTACTTCTCACTTCAAAGGACAACTTTTCACTACTACTGAGAGCAACGCAGCCTAGGACTGTAAGAGCCTTTATAATGGTATCTGGGTAACATCAGGACTCTTTCATAGAAAATGGTCCTTGGGTAATTATAAATTAAAGAAAACAAATCTAAGCTATATCAAACACTCTTTCTTTTTCAGGCACAATATATTTCCATTGTTCCATTAATTTGCCAGATTCTCCATCATTTGCTTTTACATGTTAACATAATGGTGACACAGCTATCTTTGTCTCCATCAATAATTCTGGCTTCCTCCATCCTAAAGTAAGCTGGAAGATAGTTAACTAGGGAAGGAGAGATCTACAGGTAAACAAATCCCTTTCAATTACACTCGAATAGAACCGCAGTAAATTTGCAATAATCTTTATCGCAATTAAGCAAACCCAAGCAATCAGCTTGGCCCCATTGGTTGCCTGTAGTTAAGCCCATTCGCCGGCTTTGCTTGCAAAAGCATTAACATAAAAGCTGAAGGGTCGAGGGAGGTCCAATAATCTCCACAAGGAGTCGTTTAAACACCGGATGTAAACCAGTAACCCACTACGATTATCCATAAAAAAGATGTTGAAGAAACGTGCTCAAAGATTTGCCATAAAAGAAAAGAATTGTTAGAGAAAAGGAAGGGCATTCACGAACGATATAGATGAAAAGCGGGAAAGACAAGACAG
The DNA here is from genome assembly GCA_038088735.1 of Panulirus argus. NCBI lineage: Eukaryota > Metazoa > Arthropoda > Malacostraca > Decapoda > Palinuridae > Panulirus > Panulirus argus. The sequence continues at coordinate 22,603 of JAYMFT010101701.1, forward strand.
GAAAATGTGTATAAAAAATGGGTACCCAAAAAGCTATTATATCTTCCGTTGTGGCCCCACACACACACACCATATCGACCAGCTATTGGACAGTCCATCACCTGCTGACGCGCCATGTTCAAGATATCACGTTTACCAGCTCCAGTCCATACTTCTTTTTTTTTTTTCTTTATTCGTATCGTCGGGAAAGAATCACGACAGGCCTTTCATTCAGCAATCCTGTAAACCATAACAAGCTTTGCACGGAAGGTATATGAAAAAAAAAAAAAGAAAAAGCCGTGTCGAGTACCATCAGAGCGAAGGGAGTCTAGTAAAAGCCATTTTTTTTTTATACTCTAGGTTGTATTACAGGGCTTCATATGGTTATGGATCTACAAAGTAGGTAATGCTCTACGCTTTACTACTGTATATCCCTCAAGACCTCCGTGTGTGCCAGCGTTAAGTCCCGAGTTCCAATACTGGCAAACATTGACTCAGCTGTTCCCGGCACTGGTTGCCAGGCTGGGTTGGTCTGGGGAGTACCCCATACATAATGTGACTCCGACATACCCACACAACAAGCGCAGGCGTGGGTGTTTCTTATATAACTCAAAGTGTTGTAGTTGTTATCATGCTGGGTTCCTACTATCGCCACCACTAATCATCTGATACTGCCTTACAAGTTTATATTTGACGTATGAATATTGTTCAATCACATTGATATCAGTTTGCCACATCCCAACTCATTTAAAACGCTAGAGCCATGCTCCTATCTGCATTTACATTCAACATCCTTCATCTTCTCAACCTCACACACACACACACACACACACACACACACACACACGTCATTAAAGCACCATCTGCGTACACTAATCTTCCCCATATTTCCTCATATTTCCTGTGTCTTAACTCAACACACCCTCAAAACCCAGGTGACTGTTTCGTAACGCGACATATGAATTAAAGGTGTTCCTCTCGTTGATCTGTATGTAACCTTCCGTTCAGCTGTCAAATAACAAAGCTGAATAATCCAGACAAAACGAAGAGAATTCGTTTCCTATTAAGGTCTTTATCCCGCTGCAACAGGTAACAGCTAATCGACGACAGTAGATGATGAGGATGGGGACTCCCGTCCAGCCCATTGTAGAAGGAACCACGGCTTTTGCCAGCCACAAAAGGATACTAAATGAAAATATTTACCAGAGTTGTCAAAGTAGAATGTTTTTACAGGAAACATCTTCGAAAAATATCAGGGTTCCATTCAGTATTTTCTGCAGTACATTTACTGGCGGCCCTCAACAGTGTTGCCACAGCAGTGCCACCCACACAGGGGCCTCCAGCACAGACACCCTGATCTCGTGTCTCACCTGTGACACTAAACAGTGGCTCTCACCAGTGGCACATACCAATGGCAGTCATTAGACCTATGGCACTCACCGGTGGCACTCGTAAGTGACGTTCACCAGTAGCAATGACATTTGGCACTTACCAGCGTTAATGAACAGCGAAACTCACTTGTGGCAATTACCAGTGGCACTCAAAAATGGCGCTTACCAGCGGAACTCACAAGTCGCGCTTAGCAGTGACGCTCACAAGTGGCGCTTACAAGTATCACTCACCGGCTGGCATTTATGAGTGGTGCTCACCAATGGTATTAACGAATAGCACTTGCCAGTGGCACACATTATCAAGTCGCAAGTGGCACTCACCGATGGCATTTTAACTTTTTTGGCAACAGCAAGTCTGTGTCACGCAGCCTCCATCCACAGAGGGTGACATTTCCTGAATAATTCGGACATTCAGTACTGCGAATAATCATAGTGGAATCATCATGTCCCACCAAAAGTGGTCACAACATTTTCCTACGATACACACCAACTATACGAAGTACAACAATATCATATCCGAAGAAGTGTTCAACAGCATAATGACCCCCACCCATAGTGGAGGAGGCAGAACCTTGCAAGCACCACATAGTCCTGTTCTGACCATTAACCACAACGAAGGCAGCAGGTCATGAGGACTATATATCTTAAAAATCATCCACCAACCACAGTGGAGTCCTTCATGCCCTGAAAGCAATGAAGGTTCATAATCACAACCACCAAACGTAGAACCATCAACATTGTTTAGTCGGTTATCACCACTATGATGGCAAATAGATATAGTGACGAGGCGTCTTCGGGATCTCGTAAGTTCCACCAGTATGGAAGGCCACCAAGGGCTCGACGGGTGTGGGGTTTCCTGGAAAAGAATGTCAAATATCTCTGGAAATCGTCCACAGTCTTGGTGGTACCTAGTCAGTACCAACATACATTACCTAATCGTTATTGTGGAAGTAACATCTTAGAATAACGCTGTCTATTTGTGGCTTATTCCAGGAGCGAATCGTGATGAATATCGTTCTGAAGATTTATGAAGGAATATACAGGGTAGGACCATCGTATATACTGACGTTATGATTCCTATAATTCCCTTAGAGATCAAGAAAATCATTATCAAAAGAAATTTTCTTTTAAGTTGTTGATAATTAAACCATCACTTGAGATCCAGTGAGATTCATTTGAAGTCACCATCTCACATGTATTGTTCATAATTGTTTGAAGTTGACACAAAGAAGAAGGATGATTTAAAAAAAAAAAAAAAACTGACAAACGGCCGGACAATCAGTCAGAGACAGGAATGTGTAAATATTCGTATATGAGAAAAAATTCACAATTCCGTCTTATTTTCGTTTGTATGATATGCATACCCTCGCATGAAAGGAATGCTAAAGAAAAAAACACATCCATTTCTAATGGAGTTGTAGGAAGTTTAACACTGTCATTCAAAGTCCTCAATGCAAAACTTATCATGTTATAGATTTTCTGTCAACATGCAAATTGGATTAGTCAATCACCTCGTTACTGCAGACAGTAAACCGTAGAATGGGATATCAATTCTCTTAATAATTTTGTCTGAAAATCATAACCAGACTGTTACACATGACTCTTTTATAGAAACTTTGATAGATATTTTCAACATTATTCAGACCGTGAGAATTTTCGAAACTTTCAGCACCAGCCGAGCAGACAGGACCACGAATCTCATCCTGTGAATTTCCATCACCAGTTGAGCAGACGAAACCACGAATCTTACATATGCTATGAGGAGACTCAGATTTTTTTTTCTAATTCCCTAAGAATATTCATGAGACCTCCAAGAGGACTCGTTATACAACTAATTGTTAAGTTTGGCTAATAACTACGAATCTTCCTCGAGTTTATCCCGTATCGACACGCTGGTGACAGAAGACCGATGAGCGTTCAATTTCCTCTCCTTTTTCTCCATACTGAGGGTCTAGCTGGCATGGTTGGGACAGACCAAGGAGGAGGAATGGACATCTTGAAGCTTAGTGACCTTATCCCTGTCCTTAGATATTCCCAGGATGAATTAGTAAGGTCAGCAAGGTCTTCTGACCTTGTAAAGGTAAGAAATGATAAAAGCTGAACATAAAGAAGAATAAAAGGAAAGACATCAACGCTAAAGACAGTGGCTACATCCTCCCCCGAGAAACGCTGCAACTCGAGAAAAGATAAGAAATAACAGACGTGCTCTTTACTGTCGTCTGAATGGCAGCTTCAGAATGTCGACAATGACCCCGGACATTTTTCACCCATGAGCTGTCACATTCTTCTCTTCACAAAATGCTAAAGAGAGGTTCTGAATATAAACTACGATTTGAGGACGACACATTCCAGTGAAGTCAGACTGAACTATTAAATCCCTCATGGACAATTAGATTCCTCGTACCAGTCTTCTGATTCCTCCTTGACCCCGTAATGTGACTGGAGTTAAGAGATCTCTTTCAGGTTGGCAGTGTCGGGTTCTGGGGCTATATACTTCTCTTCTCGCTGGTGCACCTTATAATTCTTGTCCTTTCAACTGTAAATGGACGTGGTGAGAGGCTGCATCTCTCGCGCTTACAATACATTGCACAATCTGAGTTTTGTTAATTTATTTTATATACTATTTCGACAGGGAGTGAGCTTATACAGGCACTGGCACCACTCCACTCATAACTGCTAGTAACCGTTGAAATACTAAGCAACCGTTTTCAACATGTTGAATAGTGTCATTCTTTTTCGAAATATCTCTTCTTTAAAAGAAGCACATTAAACTGTTTGGTATAAAACAATATACTGTAAAAACATTATCTTATGTACACATCATCAGCTTTCTCCTTGTCTGTACAGATTATTACATCTAGTACATGCAGTCTGGTAAATGAGAGAAATTAATTTCTTTCCCCTTTAAATCTAACGCGCATAAGTATCGAAAAGTATTAACATTTCTCGTGTCCATTACTGGCGCGAATATCAATCTTATCCCCCTCAAAATCCTCCAACAATATCTCTCCCTCCTATCGCCAACATATATTCCAAGTGTTGTCTCTTAATATTCTTCCACAACATTCCCCCTCGATATCGTCCTACAATAATAATTCCTCACTGCGTATTTCCTTAATATCTCTCTCCAATATTACTCCATAAATATTTTCTACGACCCAACATATATCTTGGTTTCGAAATTTATAACAAGAATAAATTCCGTCGGTGATCCCATTTGATACAGGACGGTTAATAGTACGTAATGAAAAAGAAAATAGTAATAATGGGAAAGTAAAAGTGTAGTAAACAGCTGCCGCCCACGTACGCTATCAGGTGAGCGGTATTCAGTCTCCCAGACCAGCGAATCTCCAACACCATAGTCAACCGTGTCCCACCTAGTCCCTCAGCACTCCCTGCCCAGCCGGTAATCCTCCCATAAATTTCCCATTCCCCGCATCACGTGTTGCTAGAGGCTGCGTGGACCGAGTCGACCACTGGCGAGTGTAGGAATGAGGGCGGGCTAATCCGGCCACTTATTAAAAAGGGGTCAGTATGGAAACCAAAACCTCAAGAAACTAAATCCTCTGAGAGTAGGAAGGCAAATCTCTTCTAAGTAGAGATGTTGTTACGACTACGGACACGACTTGAAAAAGAAACAATTACGAATATCATTCGATTTACTTAACAACAAGGGTAAACAGTGGTCCGTGATGCTACTTATGAAACATGTAAATTATACTCGTGACTGGCCACAGAGGACGAATCAACGTGACATTAAAATTGCTGAATAAATATCACATCACTTTTTATTCCTAGCTAGACATGGGAACTCTGAAGCGCTTAACACGAACATGAACAGTAATAGAATTTACAGTATTTGTGAGGTATACTAAATACCTCTTCCGGCAAATAATACTCATCGATAATCCGTTTATAGCCACCACCAACCTGTCGGCAAGATGATTTCACCCAGTT
>JAYMFT010101702.1:0-13747 GCA_038088735.1 Panulirus argus
ATTATTATTATTATTATTATTATTATTATTATATTATTATTATTATTATTATTATTATTATTATTATTATTATTATATTATTATTATTATTATTATTATATTATTATTATTATTATTAATATTATTATTAAATAGTGACTGTTTTCCTTAGACTGCATACCATTAATGCTTAAAAAAGTAACAGCTTAAATTATTGGACCTCTCCGATCATATGTTGTGGCTTATGGACGCATGCAGCTAGTTTATGTTGCGTCATGTATAATGACTGTACTTCAGGAGCCATGCGCAGGTACCGTTTGAATGTCACTCAGTGAGAGTTTAGGGCAGTTCTCTGACAACCGTGACAGATCAAGGTAGATCATTGAAAACCTTGACAGGTCAGGGTAGTTCAATGCCGACCATGACAGATCAGGGCACTACACTGACAGCTATAACAGATCAAGACACTACACTGACAACCATGACAGATCAGGACACTACAAAGACAACCGCCGGAAAATCTTTTGACTGTGACTTGGTCGGAACTTTGATAAGAGGAGTACAGCAGACAGGCGCTGGTGACCCAGATTGATGCTCTTGGCAGATGAATGTGTTACGGAAAATTATCGAGATTACGGAACCAGAATAACGTGACTGTGTTCTTTACGGAAGTTTCCGAACAATTTTGAAATTAATTGCGTCAGTAAGACGTGTGAACCGGGCCAGAGAGTAGTGTGTTTTGAAAGTCTAGTTCAGCGAGGGATGACTGTGGCTCTTGTAGTTCTAGTCAGATCTTCCTTCGTTGTTAGTTGCTGAGGTGTTCTTTTCAGGCTCACCCGAAGTATTCAGGCAGACAGAGTGTTCTTCAGAAGGTCACTTCTTTATCAACGCCAGTTTAGGTGGGGTGGGCAGGGTTGTTCAGCGAAGTAGAGGTTGTTCAGCCACCCAGGTTTGGTTCAGAGCCTCAGGGTCCCGTGAGTCTACGGTTCTGCTCAGCGAAACACACGGTATAAACAGCTGGGCATCCACCTTACAGCTGATCTGTTCGCCATACTTGGCGTTCGCGAGCTTGCAATAACTTCAACTGAAAACTCTTTCATTATCTCTGATTCTCTATCCTTACCACCTTATCTTTACGAAATACCCGAAGACCAGAATGTGCCATGCACGCATTATTTGGAGGAGGGATTCAAATCAAGCACCTTGTGGACTTCCTCCTACATAGCCCTCCGAGAACGTGATAAAGATGTTGCCTTGGCTAGACTTCTTGCACTTGAAAAAGAGGCAATGGGAACACATTATTGGGTTATCAAACAGAATCTTTAAGATCTGCGGTTAGGAAAGAACTAACAGATGTACATAAAGGCTAGAAGAGTGGAAATGGGCTCTAGCAGATCCAGTGTCCATCACAAAGAAATGTGTCCAACAAATCCTGTGTTTGGAATACGCACTAGTTTCGAAAGATTACAAGATGTTGCCATTGCGAGATTTATATTAGGTTATAAGTACTACTAACGCTTTAGCTTCATTAGAAATGCTAATCATATAAATTAGAAAGTGTGTAGACTTTTATATGGATACACATTATAGCGCTACGTGCAAAGAAAGTAATCCCTGGAGAAATGGGTGTAAACAAACACGGCAAGAGATGGCACAACATCTTATTGTTAATGGTAAAGTATCTTCTATATATTATATTTAAAGCCTGTACCTGTCTGATAAGGTAACTGATATTTTGAGACTGTGGCTGTGTCTACCGTATGAAAGACTGTCATATAATGTAATGAATCAACTTTTTAACATGTAATGATATAGTTATCTGTCCACTGGAGTCAGATAAAAACCCTTTGTAAACTCTGGTGATCCTTTTCCGCCACCGCTCACGGGGAGAGCTTGGCCGCCACAATTAATTAGCCGTTGATAGCGATGGTTGCGGTAGCCTTTTGCCCCGACAGTACGTTCTAGGACCTTAACTTTACGCATACCTTGCAATGGTTCCAGAGGTCTTGTCCCCTTAGTTTGGACTGAGACCAACCTGCTGCGTTGGCCTTCTGTTAAGCTAAGTTGTTAGAGGCGGTGGCCGCACCCCAAGCATGGACCGGCCAGAAGGCGGGGACGCGGCTGAGCCACTGTTGGCCAGACTTTAATTTTTAATCCGTGAGTGTGAGAGAGAGGCGCTCCGCTTGTGCCCCTCTTCCCCGCAGCTTGTAATGGCCGGCTGAGCGGCCGCTCTTTATGAAGAACTGCCTTTGTTGCCCTCTTGCTCACCCGGCCCTTCGCTTACCCGGCCTCTTGCTTACTGAGTCTCTCGCTCACTCGGCTTCTCGCTCACCCGGCCTCAAATATATCCTGTCTCACGTTCATCCGAACTGTGGTTACCCGACCTGTCGCTCATCCCACCTTTTATATATCCGGTCTCTCGTTCATCCGGCCATTGGTGTACTCCGACCAGAGGACCTGGTGAGTGTTGAAGTAGACTGGTGGGACAAGCTTGTGTATGAGTGACCTAGTCTAGGCTGCCAGGGCACGTACGGTGGCGGGAGCCTCCCTGCCAGGGTACCTGCGGTGGCTGGAGCCTCCTTCCCTCACTCCTGCAGGTCACGTCATACTGGAGTGAACCCCTCACTTCCGCCCCAGGTCATGGTCCAGGCTGGGGAGAGACAGTCACTGGTCGAGGCTGGTAACCACTGGAATCGCATCGGTGCAAGGCTCCTCGCAACCCTGTGGGCGGGCAGTGCCGCAAACACGTACCTTTTTCTCTATCTACCAGTCCTGTATCCTGTAGTGGGCGGATCCGCTAGTCGCTGGGGTTAACCATGTGACGATCGGCTGCATGTTTGGCTGGGTAGTTGACCGCCTGGAGGTTTCAGTGGCTGTCCGGCTTTAGATCATACTAACTGCCTTTAGGGCTGGCCGGCTGGCTGGCGGCTAACAGGCTGGTGTAGAAGGAAGCACTATCTGACTTGTCCACTCTTGGCGGGCCAGGCAGACCTCGCAAAGGTCCTTACTAACGCCTGGGGCGTCCCACGGGTGTCCTGCCAGCTCTTGTTTCCCTGTTGAGCATTGCCTGGTGGCTGGCTGGTCGCCCACTGGCCCATCGTTATGACGGTAAAGGTGAACCAGAAATCTGTATGATTGGCTGACATTAATGTTGGGTCCAGCGGTGAGTGAGGTAGGCCCTGTAGGGAGATGAGCGGTGGAGTCGCCGCCGCCGCCGACCCTCGGAGGCCTCTGACCTCACCCGCCGGAAAGAATATTGAGCAGGGGAGGGAAAACATTTTGATAGTTTAATTAACGCTGGCGGCCTCGGGATGAGCTGCAAGACGCTTTGATTTTTTGGTGATTGTGGACTGCTGTAGGAAGTCGAGTGTGGGTGAGCATTATTGTTAGGAGCACCAGTGGCTAGCCTTATTTTGAGGGGCATAGGACTCTGGCCTTATTGTTGTGGGCAAGGGGAAACGATAGGCTGGTCGTATTGTTGGGGAGACGGGAGGGTGACTGTATTAATGGGGAGATGGGAGAGTGGCAGTATTGTTGGGGAGACGGGAAGTTGGCCGTATTGATGGGGAGACAGGCAGGCTGGCCGTATTGATGGGAAGACGGGAAGCTGGCCGTGTTGTTGGGGAGATGGGAAGCTGGCCGCATTGTAGAGAGCACGGAAGTCTTCCTTTAGTGTTGGGGAAACTGGAGGCTGGCTTTATTGTGGGGGGCACGGAAGGTTGGCCATATTGTGGGAAGAGGAGCGCAGGGAAAGTCTACTTTCGTACTGGGGAGGGAGTGAACGCGAAGCTGGCTGCGGCCACCAGGCACCCCAATATATCTCGCTTAGGGACATTGGAAATATTATCCGAGCCCTTATATAGTGGTATTTCTGTTCTATATAAATGTTGTATAATTGATACTGGATATGTTTTGTGCTTTATATTATTTACTGATGTTCCCGTCCAGTGGCGCGGTAGGTTGCTGTTGTGGTGTGAGAGGGTCCCCGAGGGCACGGTGCCCCAGCTTTTTCACCAGATCTGCATTTTTTTTTTTTTCGATGGTTCTTGGGATTCGTGTAAATCTTAAAACGTGGTTGTCAATCGAGGACTGAAGAATGTTAAGGGGAGGGGGGGGGGGGCTTCTCAACCCTATTGGTGAGCTCTTGGATCACACATTACACATTGCACCGCAGTGCAAGTTGCACCGCACAAGTAGCACAACACAAGTTGCGCTACACAGCATAAGTTGCACTGTATTGCACAGGTTGCACGGCACAACACAGGTTGCATCACACATCAGATATTTCAAACGTCATGAGGAAAGTTAAAAGCGAGGAGGACTGCTTCTAGTTACAAGGGGACCTTAACAGACTCCAGAGTAGATCATGATAAAAGAAGGCCTCGATATGATTATCATTTAGCAGGAAGTAAGCTACAGGAACATGTGTGTGAGGGGAAACTTAGGCGTCGACATCGTCCTTACCCCGTCGCCAGAGACCCATCGTAGGAAAGGAGACCGACTGTCTGGTAGCAGGTATTGTGATTACATGCAAGTTCATGGATAACGAAATATTCAGCAAGCTGTTCTGGTCTTACGTAAGGCCAAATCTAGACAGAATATGCTTCTCATGTTTGGTCACCGTACGTTAAGAATCACAGAGCTGATTGAGAAAAGCATCTAAGATGGATGGTACCAGAATTAAGACAGCTAAGTTATAGGTAAAGTCTTAGAGACCCAAATTTGCCCACCTTGGAAGAGAGAAGAGTGAAGAGTGACCTGATTACAACCTTTAAGTTTTCAAAACATTAATGACGTAGAGATGTAGAAATAGGGCGATAAGAGGACGCAACATGAAAGTAAGCAAGAAATTTGTTGAGAGACGTGAAAAAGTACTTCTGTATTTATTATGAGTGGTGAAATGGAGATATGATTTATATGGACTGCTTACAGAAATGTGAAAAGTTGTATGATATTACAGATAGGTAAATACATCACCACAATACATATTGCACCACACAGCACAAGTTGTAACACTCAGAATAGGTTTCCCTAAACCCCCTATGTTCTACAATACAGCCTAGGATCCTCCACACAGTAGATGTTGCACCACACGGCACAGTTAGGTTAGGACATAAGATGGTCCTTAAACCCCGGGTGTAAGTGCCTGATCCCACCTGTTAGTAATTATATATTGTAGTGACATTGCCAACATAGCTTCTCATGCTAGACGAAAGTTGCATCACTGGATTCGTCACATATAGTACAACTTTGTTCCCTCTAGTTAAGATTAGCGGCTAGGCTACGGATAGGATGCGCTTGGCGAGGTTATCCTAGGCTAAGCTGTTACGTTTCTTAGGTTTGGATTGTTTTTTGTCTTCATACTTATCTGTGGCTCACTTAAGCAAAGACATCAACAACAACCGAGGAAACCTACCCTAACGTTACCTACCTTACCTAACACTCCTCGAAGTGGTCGCTGTGGGTGGAATGATAGTTCTTTTAATTGCACGAATCCGTTAAGATGTTCGTTGATGTTGATCACTTATGTTCGCCGCGCTCGTTATGTAGATTTTTCTTTGTGTGTTTGTGTGTGAAGTTCAGTGCCTGGTGTTAAGGTGAAGGAGGCTGGGGAAAGATTTAGTTGAAACAAAAAGAAAAATCTGGAAATTGTAACCGCGATAGGACAGAGGACAACGATAGGTCGGAGAGAGTTAAGACGGATGATGATAACGGTACGCCGTAAGGTAACGGTAAGACGGATTATATCAGTAGGCTAGAGGGTAACGGTGAGACGGATGATTATGCTAGGCTGGAGGGGTAACAGTCAGACGGATGATAACGGATTATAGGAATGGTAAGAAGGATGATAACGGTGAAAGGGATGATAGCAGCAGCAACAGCAGGAGGGACAATAATTACTGGAGGCGGAGGAAGCCGCAGGGAGGCCTCCCCTCCTCCCGGGCGCCTGCTAATAAAGCGATGGTTATGTCGTCTTCAAAGAGCGGCAACTTGAGGCCAGTGAGAAAAAGCGACAAAGTTGTTGACAAAATTGACACACCGTTCTTTTTGGCTCAAGTTAGTAGGTCCGGAGCGTGGCTGGGATTGATGCTTCCTCCCACTGACGGGGCAGGGTGGACTGGTATGGTGGGGAAGCAAGACAGGGGAGTGATGGGGTATGGGGAGATAAGAGGGTAGTGATGAGAGTATGGAAGGGGCGAATGGGATGATGGGGGATTGATGGGAGACAGTGGCGGTGAAAGGCTGGCCAGCTGTGTGTACGATGGCAGAGAAGCCATGCTGTCCCAGCCCTCACTACCATCTTCCGTAGTGCCCCACCGTAACAAACATACTTAGGATTTACACTTTTATCCATCAGTACTTGATAGTTCTTCTGGTTCAGTAAACGACACAAGAAACTGAAAGAAGAACAGTATGTGTATTTGTCGCATGTTTGACATTAACATTTGTTGACATTATTGGTACTGTGGGCACCTGGTGATCACCTTGAATGGCCAGAACATTCTAGAACCTACGAGGATTTTATGAATTGTACAGTTTGTGGTGTTGTGAGACTACACCACTGGAAGAACTCCAGTATTATCACCACAGGTGAGGACACTCCTGGTGTTGTGATCCCATATCACACCACTGGTGAGAACACTCCTGGTGTTTTGTGCCCACACCCTATCATTGGTGACGGTGTTCCTGGAGTTGTGAGCCCACACTACGCCACTGGAGGAGCCCCAGTGTTGCCACCACTGGTAAGGACTCTGCTGGAATAATTCCCGGGAGTCTGAAATTGATTCACATCGCCCCACTCCACAAAGGTGGAAGCAAAGCAGCCCAAAAAAAACTATCGACCGATAACATTAACATCGCACATCATTAAAATCTTCGAAAAAGTCCCGAAAAAGTCCTTAGAGGCAAGCTAACTGAATATATGGAAGTCATCAAGCTACAGAACTTAGGACAACATGGTTTCAGGGCGGGAAGATCTTGCCTCTCTCAGTTGCTTGACCACTGTAATAGGATTGTTGTAGCTTGGGAAGACAAACGAAATTCTGACGTGATTTACGCAGACTTTGCAAAGTCATTTGACAATTGTAACTATAATGACATCGTACATAAAATGTAAAAGATGGGAATAATCGAAAAATTTGGGGGCTGGATACACAGCTTTTTAACTAATAGATCACAACACATTGTTGTAAACCATGCTATCTCCAATGCCTCCTCGGTAAAAAGCTCACATGGAACTATACTTACACCCCACCTCTTCCTCATTCTTATATCTGACATTGACGTAGACACGAACCACAATTTCATATCATCCTCTGCATTTGATAGAAGATAACGAAAGACTACAAAGAGATATTAACTGGGTAACCGAGAACAACATGTTTTTCATCTTAGATAAGTTTCAACTCCTCCGGTATAAGGATAATAAAGAAGTAAAAAAAAAAGCTGAGATACCGGACAGACACTGATGTTATCATACCATTTGACCGATGTTACCAGTTGAACAGTGTAACTAAACTCGGAGTAATAATGTCTAACTACCTAACCTTTAGCGGACACAACAAAACAACGGTTGCCTGATGCAGAAGGATGGCAGGCTGGATCCTGCGGACCTTCAAGAAAAGGGAAGAAAAGCCAGTAATCATATTATTGAAGGCGCCAACTCTTTCACGAATTGAATATTGTTGCATTCTAACATCACAATACAAGTTGGTCGAAAATGCGTAATTAGAAAGTGTTTAGAGATCTTTTGCAGCCCATATTGATAAGATAAAGTATCTAAATTACTGGAAATGGCTGAAATCTCTGAGGCTATATCCCTTGGAGCGCAGACTGGAGAGGTATATCAACATATATACCTTGAAAATCCTCGAGGGAATGGTTCCCACCTTACATTTGGAAATAACTTCGTTTTGGCACGGCAGGCTCAGAGGACTTTGTAAAATTCTACCTCTGACAATCAAAAATGCGATATGCACAAAAAGAGAACACCATAATCATCCGGGGCCCAAGATTTCCACAGTTTGCCACGTATCATCAGAAACAGAATGGGATGCACAGTAGAGAAGATAAAGAGTGCATTGGACAAGTACGTAGAAAGTGTACCAGACATGTCAGGCTGTGGGGGCTATGTGGGCTTCCAATAGTGTGGTCGACCAGCGACCACAGCCTGGGTCACCCCCGAAGACTTCACCAGATAACCACACCACTGGTCAGGACCCTCCTGGTGTTGTGAGCCCACAACTGGAGGAGCCCCACTCTTGCCACCACTAGTGAGAGTATTCCCGGTGTTAGATGTCTGTTACCATGATGGATGTACAGGTGTGTATGTGGTTCATGACGGTGGCACAGTTGCGTGCCGTCCATGATGGTCGTGGAGGTGTGTTTGTTTCTTGATGGTCGTAGACGTGTGTGTGGTCCACGATGTGTGATACAGGGTGGTCGTACATGTGTGTGTAGCCTTGATGATGGTCGTCGCACAGATGTGTGTAGTTCGCGTTGATGGTATTCGTAGAGATGTGTGGTCCTTGGTGGTCGTCGTTCGGTTACTTGGTCGTTGTGGTCGTACAGGTGTGTGCATGTGTGGTCTCTGTTGGAAGTTCGTATATGTGTGTGTGGTTGGTGATGGTGGTAGTACAGTACACTTGTATGTAGTTCGTGGTGGAGGTGGTATAGGTGTGTGACCAGTGGTAGTGGTGGTACCGGTATGTAGTCCGTGATGGAGGTGGTACAGGTGTGTGGTGGTGGTGGTACAGGTATGTGGTCAGTGATGGTGGTGGTACAGGTGTGTGGTCCGTTGTGGTGGTACAAGTGTGTGGTCCATGATGGTGGTACAGGTGTGTGGTCAGTGGTGATGGTACAGGTGTGCTGTCTTTGATAGTGATACAAGTGTGTTGTCCATGATGGTGATACAGGTGTGTTGTCCTAGATGATGGTACAGATGTATGGTCCGTGATGACAGTACACGTGTAGTCCCTGATGGTAATACAGGTGTATGGTCAGTGGTGATGCTACAGGTGTATGATTCATGATGATTGTGCAGGTGTATGGTCCGTGGTGGTGGGACAGGAGTGTGGTTCGAGGTGGTGGTACGGTGTGTGGTCTGTGGTGGTGGTGGTACAGGTATGTGGTCCATGGTCGTGGTACAGGTGTGTGGTCCATGATGGTGGTGCAGGAGTGTTGTGCATGGTGTTGATACAAGTATGTGATCTGTTGTGTTGGTATCGGTGTATGGTCCTTGGTGGTGGTACAGATTTGTGGTACGTGGTGGTGTTACTGTGTGAGGTCCGTGATGGTGTTACAGGTATTTGGTCCATGATGGTTGTACAGGTGTATGGTCCTTGATAGTGATACAGATATGGTCCATGATGGTAGTACAGGTGTATGGTTGGCAGTGATGGTGCTGGAGGGTGGTCCGTTGTGGGGGTACAGGAGCATGGTCCGTGGTGGGGGTTCAGGAGTGTAGTCTGTGGTAGGGGTCCAGGATTGTAATCTGTTGTGGGGATACAGGAGTTTGGTCCGTGGTGGGGGTACAGGAACGTGGTCTGTGGTGAGGGTACAGGATCTTGGTCCATGATGGGGGTACAGGAGTGTGGTCCGTGTTAGAGGTACACGAGTGTGGTCCGTGAGGAGGGTATAGGAGTGTGGTCCGTGGTGGGGGTACAGGAGTGTGGTTCGTGTTAGAGGTACACGGGTGTGGTTCTTGGTGAGGGTACAGGAGTGTGGTCCGTGGTGGGGGTACAGAAGTGTGGTCCGCGGTGAGGGTATAGGAGTATGGTACGTGGTGGGGGTACAGGAGTGTGGTCCGTGGTGGAGATACAGAAGCGTGGTCCGGGGTGGGGGTACAGGGACGTGGTCCGTGGTGGGGGTACAGGGGCGTGGTCTGTGGTGGGGGTACAGGAGTGTGGTCCATGTTGGGGGTACAGAGGCGTGGTCCGTGGTAGGGGTACAGGAGTGTGGAGCCACAAGGCGGGAGCGAGCGGTAGCAGCAGGCACCACTCAGGTCAACTGTTCCTTTTCTTTGGTGTGCCTTGTGGGTGTTGAGGGGGGGTGGTTAATGGGGAGAGCTGATTATTGGATGGGGTAGTGTGGGTGTGATGTGGAGAGGTGGTTCATGAATGGGGTAGTGTGGGGGTGATGGAAGACCTGTTTCTTGGGTAGGGTAGTGTGGGTATGATCTGGAGGATTGGCCGGGGTGGTGGGGGGTTGGGTGCACGTTGGAGTACATGAGAAGGAGAGACAAAGGGATACCTGATGGTCCGTAACGAGCTTATGTGTTTCCTTAACTAATTTACGGTAGAAAGAGGTTTGGAAAGGAGGAGACACATACCTACCCACCTTTCCCGGCTCAACTGCACGCAAGAGAGAGAGAGAGAGAGGGAGCATGTAGTATGGACATTACACACTGCCATGGAAATTTTCTTGGAAGGTGTGAAAGGGGAAGAAGTTCCCTTGTAGTTTCGCAGACGACTGACTTGCACTGAAGCTGGACTTTGAAAAAGGGAGGCAGATTTATTGACATAACTAGAATCAGTTTTATTACCTGTTAACAGATGTCACAGGAGTATTCGTGAGTAGAAGGTATTCCTAGTCTTTGCTTGTACTGCATGTAGTGGGAGTCTATTTCCAGTCTCCTACCATTAAAGCTAAAAGAAAAAACTATTACTTGCTATTACGTTTATCTGTTTTTCATATCTGATCATTAAATGCACCTCTTATGTGAAGAGATTTTCATACTGTATGTTTTTGTGTCGAAATTATTTAATGTTTTGCAGACTTTTATAAATCTCGAAGTCTGAGCTTTTTGAAAGAGAAAATTTTTTGGTCTTTGCGTCCTTTATGGCTTATTTCTGAGATGGAATTACCTTTGTTGTTCTAGTCCGAATTCTCATTTATTTCTTCTCATCTTTGACCGGGTTTAGTGACCAGAATTAAACATCGTATTCCAAATGAGGTCTGACTAGGGCGATATAAAGGGTAAGAATTGTATCCTTGGTTTTGTAGTTTTTAGATCTAACTGTGAATTCAGCCATCTTGTTTGCTTTATTGTGTGCAGCTAAACTTTTTTTTTCGTATTAAAGGTCATTGTTTGTAATCATCTCAAAGTCTTTTCTGTAACTTTTCTATGGATGGTTTCCCTAGCATTTTGCATTTATGATATATTCCAAGTGCCAAAGTGCATTACTTTGCATTTGTCCGTCAATTTGTCTAAATCACTTTGAGCTTTCGGAGAGGCTTGTGTGGAGGAAGGAGAGGAGGGAACCGGGTGTGGAGGGAAGAGAGGAGGGAGCCGGGTGTGGAGGGAGGAGAGGACGGAGGCGGATGTGGAGGAAAAAAAAAAAAAGAAAGGGCGGGTGTTGAGGGGTTACTGGGAAGGGACCGGATGGGATATGAAGGTTGGGGGGGGTTGACTTGACTGGGATGGGGTCATGTGGGGTTGGTGAGGAAGACTGGTTGGTTTTTGGAGGGGGCTGGTCGGCGTGGTTTAGGGGTGAAGAGGAGGATCGGCCGAGAGTGGGGTGGTGGGGAGGACTGGCCAGGTTGTGGGGTGGTAGGGTGGACTAGCCAGAGGGAATGATGGGAGAGGCTACCTTGGTGGGAGGTGATGGGAGTGGACTAACCGGGAGATGGAATATTGTGGGGGAGGACTGGCCGGGGTGGTGTGGGGGTGATGGAGAGGATCAACCAGTGTTAGGGAGTGAGAAAAGAAAAAAGAGTGGTAGGGTGGATTGGCTGGGAGATAGTGTTGGGGTGGTGGGGAAGGACTGACCTGGGGATGGAGTGGGGTGGGAGTTGTCGGGGAGGACTGACCAAGGTTGGAGTATAGTGTGGGAGATAACTAGCCAGGGGTTGGGGTATTGTGGGGGTAGTGGGGATGACTGACAAGGAGTTGGGCTAATGTTGGGGTGGTAAGCAGGAATGCCCATGATAGGGTATGTGGGAGTGGTGTGGATGACTGTTTGTTGGGGTTGGGGTAGTGTAGGGTAGTGGAGAGGGTTGAGCTGTGGATGGGGCTAATGTTGGGGTGTTAGGGAGGATTGGATCGGGAAGTTGGGTGGTGTTGGGGTGTAGGGGAGGGTTGGGCCGGAGGAGTGGAGTTGTGTTGCGGAGGTAGGGAGGGTTGGGCTAGGTAAGTGGGGTAGTGTGGGGGTGATGGAGAGTGTTTGGCCGGGGTTAGGGTAGTGTTAGGGTAGTGGGTAGGATTGGGCCGGGGGGTGGTGTAATGTGGGGTTGGTGGGGAAAGTTGAGCCGGATAATGCGTTAGTGTGGAGAGAGGAGGAGGTGGTTGAGCCAGGAGATGGTGTAGTGTGGAGGGATGGGCCGGGAGATGTTGTGGTGGGGAGGGCTTGGGGTAAGGTGTGTGGGTAGGGAGGTCTCCTCAGCAAACACAGCCAGGGTTGTCCTCCGGTAGGATCTGAACGCCCTTGGGGTCAGCCCCACCTTGGGCCAATAGTACTCTGGGCCACATCCACCTAGCTTCGCTCCTCT
This sequence comes from Panulirus argus, assembly GCA_038088735.1. Classification (NCBI taxonomy): domain Eukaryota; kingdom Metazoa; phylum Arthropoda; class Malacostraca; order Decapoda; family Palinuridae; genus Panulirus; species Panulirus argus. Next base: position 12,469 of record JAYMFT010101702.1, read on the forward strand.
TCATTATTCATCTCTTTCCAACAAACGTCTTCGCAGTCCACATTTGGTCGTTGTCCTCCTGTTCTTGGCTTGTCTCGTGTGACTTCTGCCTTTCTCTGCTTCACTCGTCTCGTTCTTCTCCTTGCGTTCTCCCCCGTTTCTCTGTCTTCCATTCTGCTGTCGTTCACCTTCTGTATTGCCCTCTGCTGCGCTTTCTCCACTTGTCCCTCAGTTTACCTGCCTCCCATCTGTTACCTTGACTCTTGCTCTTGCCTCTTCACATACTTCTGCTGGCCTTCCCTCTCCTTCTCTGCCTCTCGCTGGGTTGACAGTCTGGTGTTGTATAGGAAAAGGGCGAAAGTCATACCTATTTTTTAAGAAAGGAGGATTCGCTGAACTGCAGACCAGTCGCCTTTGCGCGCATGGTCTGTAAATTATGTATTGGTAAAGATAATCAGAAAGCATATGGAGGACTTCTTGCAAAGGAGAGACTACCTACGTTAAAGAGAGAATTGTTTCAGGGAAAGCAGATTATTTATAACAGGCTTCTGAAATTTCTATGAGACATTGAATTTCGTTTTAGACAAAACAGTAGTCCATATGGATTGTCTGTATCACGAACGACAGAAAGCATTTGGCACTGTACTACAAAGGAGGTTAGTAAAAAAGTTGCATCCTCAGGCACGAATAAGATGGAGAATCCTTTTGATGAACAGATTATCTTAATGGAAAAGAACAAAGGATTCATATCAGGGGGACCTTCTCAAAATAGGTCGAAGTCACGATTGACGTGCCACAGGTTTCGGTATTGGGTTTTTTGATTTTCTTGACTTGTGTAAATGGCTTGCCACAAGGATTAGACTCCTACCTGAATAGGTTGTGGTTGATGCTTAGGTCACGAGGGAAGTGAAAAGCGAATAGGACTGCATCAATCTACAAGGGAACCTGGAGGGTGTGGTGCGAGGCTGAGTAATTATATATAGGGTAATGAGGATGGGATACAGTGAAAGAAGGTCTGGATATGAATATTATATTGCAGGTAATAAGCTACAGGAATCGGTTTATGAGACTTTTTTTGGGAGTAGACATCGTTTCGTCATCATCGGAATCCCACAGTAGGAGAATAGTAGAGGAGACTAACTGGCCTGATGGCAAGTAATAAAGATATACTCGGTAAGCTGTTCACATCACTAATCAGGCCAAAACTAGAATATGCTTCTCAAAGAGAGAGAGACGGAGAGAGAGAGAGAGAGAGAGAGAGAGAGAGAGAGAGAGAGAGAGAGAGAGAGAGAGAGAGAGA
>JAYMFT010101713.1:0-13747 GCA_038088735.1 Panulirus argus
ACCCTCCCCCCCCCCCCCCCCACTTCCCTCTCCCGGTGCAAACTGGCCGTCAGGACTGTTAAACGTAACCGGAAATAAACAGCGAATTGGCTTTTAACAATCTACATTAACTACCGGAACTGCGTAGTTCGCCCCCCGCGGCCGTGTTTCCTTGTCAGCGTTAGGCTGATCGGGGAAACGAATGGATCAGATTCTTCCCGCTGTATAACAAGACGCTGTCGGCTCCTGTCAATGGCCTGACAATGCTCTTTGTGTTGCCTATTCTGTAAAAAGGACACCAATATATTTCCTGTAAATACCCACTCTCTTTCTTTTCTATTTCATGGAAAAAAGAAAGAAGTCCATCGTTTGTTTCTGCACCAGACCACCCCTGGCATTACGCAGACGAAACACAAGACGTTCCACTGAAAGACCACATCCTGGCCTTATCAGTAAGATTCTTAATGATCATTTTTTTCCTAACACCAAATTCTTCGATCTGCATATACAGAGGGACTAAAAGAGCCTGGCCATCGAATTCCATGAGAGTACGACTGAGGAAAACTAAAAATCTGAGGGATTCGAACCTGGCCATCGTAGGAACCTTGGGGCAGTGAGAGCACTACCAATCTGGAGGCGACGCCCGCAAGACCTCACCATCTTACGTGTGATCCTTAATAACGTTATGACGTTACACGTGTTTCGCTCACAGTGTCCCTGTAATCACACAATGGAATCACCTCAGACTAAATAAATCAAGTTTTGGGAATCTGCTAACCTCCGCTACGCGTTCGACATTAGAAGCACTTTCCTGCAGTACCCAAAACGGACGATGTTTTAAAAGATTTATGCACTACAACTTTTCCAAAAGCTAAGGGAACACAATGGTACAATACATATTTTACACACACACACACACACACATATATATATATATATATATATATATATATAATGTGAAACAAAAAATATCCATCGCACTGTACACATCTCACTGTCGTGCATCCTCCTCCCAACTCACCTTTTTAAACTACCAGGTCCACATCTGTTTTCAGGTCGGCCCATGAGAGGCGAAGGCTTCAGAGTGTAGAGACTACCCTTGTCTACCTTCACCAATGATTACCCATCCACGGATGAGGCATGAATGATGAGACGCCATCAAGTAGTCAGGATCACCCCGAGCTCACTCTCGATAACCGAGAATTTCCTTCAGAATAATCAAGTTACTGCAAAAGTTTATATCTGATCTCATTATATACGACTCCTCTGAAGGTATGTAGGGTCCCTCTCTCTCTCAGTGAAGATGTAAGTCAAGAAGGCACATAACTAACTGAAGAACAGAAGGAGTTAAAAGAACATATGATAATGAAAATAACGGATAAAGCCAAAGACACCAGAAGGAGTGAGGAAGTCACAAAGCAAAGATGATGATGAAGAAACATAAAAAAATATTAAGAATATGTAAAAAAAAAGACAAGTTTAACACTAACCCAGAGGCAGATATAAAGTCAGTACAAATAAACATCCTTTGCTGAACTGTGTATCAAAATGGTTTATCATGGAAGCTCAAATGCAAAGTCATGTTGAAGGAGGGACAGGTGACTAGTTTTCTGATATTTTCTCAAATAAAGTGAGGGAAAATGGAGTTACTGGTGTAGATACGTACACCCACCAGGGATCTTAATACTAGATGAAGAGGCCAGACTTGAGAGATGCGCAAGCCCAAGAGAGATAGGCAGAAGGTACGATGACCAAGAATAGAGACATGGAACTAGAGAGTCCAAGAAAATAGTGATTAAAAAAGAAAAAGGAGAGAGAGTAGGAAAATGAAAACAAAGACAGAATTGGAGACCATGAGAATCAAGTCTGGAGAACTCACGATCATGAGACCAGAGACAGAACGAAAGAGAACACACGCAAATGAACATGAACAGAAAAACGTGAAAATATAAACACCAAGCCAACATGAATAATCAAGACGTACACGAAAGGAGAAATGAAACTAAAAATAAATCCAAATCATACTTCAGCAGAAATATTTATGGCAACTGCAAGACTCTGAACAAAATTTGATACAGGAAATATATAAAGACATGAAAGGTGTTTTCAGTGAAGAACAAACATATTCATGAAACAAACAGAGGGAAAATAAAACCTTGGAAAACATTATATACTATCAAATGGAAAATCCACACCAGAAACAGATTACATCAATTAATACATAATGAAAGGTAATATGCAATCAATCAGTGTAACAGAAACAGGGGTCAATGAGACAAGCAAGTGAGAAGCAAACTTTGAAGGTCAGGAGAACTTACCTGCAGACGGTAAACTAAAGAAGGTGTCGTTGCAATTTATGTAAACTGCGAGTCTAAACGAATGCAGCTTACGTACACAAGCCACGGAGAAAGGCAGTGTATGTAAACAGACCATAGAAAAAGGCAGTCAATGTAAAGAGACAATAGGGAATGGTAGATAAAGTAGACAAGCCTTTGGAAAAGGGAGTTTAACGTAAACATGCCACAGGAAACGGCAGTTAATGTAAACAGGCAATAGGGAATTGCAGTTAACGTAAACAAGCCTTTGGAAAAGGCAGTTTAACGTAAAACAAGCCACAGAAAATGTGAAATTCTACACAGCAGGAAATGGAAGAATACAGCCATGTCAGCGATGGAGGAGACTGGCGAACCGATCAATATGAATTTTGATACTGACAAAATAATGTGGAACAAGACTATCAATCCAACTGCATATACAGACTGGGACGAGAAGTAAAATAACAGTACAGCAGTCACTAACCCAATACTGTATCATGATGAGTCAGAGGCGGCGTTATGTGTGGCTATGTCAGAGGAGAACCGCTTGGGCAAATTCTATAAGTCGTTGTGGATGAAGTGGAGCGCACTCACCTCTCTGGACTGAGTGCGTAGCTGTCGGGAGACGGGCGCTAGGGGGGGGGGTGCCTGGAAGGGGTTAGGCTTCCAGGCAGGTGGTGACCGTCAACACGGAGGAGTCTCTCTGGAAGATGGTGAAGACGAACAGAGGGTTAACAAAGTAAGCTCTGCCTCCACCACTGGAGAGGTGATCGACATACCTGTTTGGGTGGTACGGGTGTATTATGAATCTCCTGTCGTAATACGTGGGTGGCAGCGTTTGACCTCCTTATGTCCAAGTGCTAGAGTGTGTTTGCATGCGGGGCAGCTGGAAGCACGGGCGTCACAGCGGCTACGACAATGCGAAGGCGACGCATACTACAAGTGCGTGAGGTCACTAGAACGTACGGCCGACTATAGGTGAACGTCTGGTATGAACGTATACAGACGGATATAAGAGCATAAACCAGCTAATGGTTGTGTATGGAGGGCAATATACCAGCTACTACTGGTAGTGTACGGAGGGCAGTATGAGCGGCTACCAAGTAGTGTTGTATGGAGGTGCAATATGTGTCGTGTGTACGACTGATGAAGTCAAGTCATCGTCATCGTCACCAGCGAGCGACACACACGCCGAGGGAGTTCATACACCCACACCGCCAGGCAAGGGGACGGGGTTCGTCGTGCCCACCCACACTTCCTCGCTATTTCCGAGCTTCCTTCCTCTCCCTCTCTCTTCCGTTCCTCGACCGACCATCCTGCCCCCCTTCCCCCCCCCCACCCCCCAAACCCCCCGATGGTAACAGCGTGGGAGTAAGTAGGAGGAGCTCGCGTGTTGCCTTCGGGTGGTCGCCGCATTTCTCACTAGTTCCAGTCGGGGAGGATCCGGCGTAGGTGTGACACCTCCCCTTCCCCCCCCCCCCCTCCCTCCCTAAGCCCGTGTCGTCCTCACTGATATTACTGGTGGCTCCCGCCAGATTTATAAACACACACACACAACACCAGAGGGGGAAGTGAATCAGTTCACGAGAACGTCACCCACTCGACTCCTACGGAAATAAAGAAGAGAAGGCAAATAAACTCTGGCAGTGTTATTTGTACTTCACTGCGACCCACAGACACGTGTGCTGATCAAAAGGGCACTCTGGGCTAACGGTTAGAATATCTGAGGGTAGAAAAAAAAATTATCGAATGCTGACACTAAAGACTGACAACTACGTAAGGGATGATTAGTCTCACAAGAAAAATAACGAGCCAATTAATCTCTCTCTCTCTCTATATATATATATATAGTGACCCACCTATGGTCTTCCTTTCTTAGCACTTTGGTGATTCATTTGCCATGACCACAAGCATATGTTATCTCAAGTCGTTTCTTTACGGCAGTTGTATAAAAGAGCGAGATCTGCCTCACGCCTTCTCAATAGCGGTTGGTGCCCCTCAGAGATCTGTCTTATCGCTTGCAAGTGATCTTCTCGCCTCAGCCTCCAATGTGATTCACTTTTATGCTGACAATTCGACTCTAAACACTTCAGCTCACTCACCGTCCTCCTCCTCGCTCCAATATTCGTTTTCTTTTTCTCTGACTGAACGTGTTTCCTTCGTCAGTTCGGACCCGTGAAACATCGTGGGATGGGCAAATCAGTAATATGGATAAAATTCGCGTGTCAAAACGCAATTTCCACATATATGTCTCCCCTTTTTAAATCTTAATTGTAGCCATGCAGTTCAATAACAAAGCCACTCAACTCAACCCAGCAATATCTTAAACATGTTGGGCACAGCCATATCCTCAACGCTACCTTGGAAAACCCCACGTAAAAAAAATCACAAAATCTGCCTCCTAAAAGCTGTCGTGATGTGTAGGAGCCTCGGCTGTTTTCCCTGTAAGCAGGTATTCCATACCTACAGGGACCTCAATCACCCCAGTATGTGGTACTCCTCACATATCTGTGGTGGCTCTTCTGACACATCTCTCAGGTACAGTGGAACCAAAAGCCTTCAAAACTCTCTCTCTCTCTCTTTCGCATTGCTCTTGTAAGCTGTCTAAGTGTGTCGTACGCACATGATCTGGACCCAAAGTATGGATATGACGCCTGCTTCCCGTAGCTTCTGTGCAGAGTCCAGACACGCGAGGACTGGCCGTTATGACACCTCCTTTCCTAGCACGACGAAGCTGTGTATTTTTCTGTTCCTTCAATCGTCTCTCCCTCTTCTTATAACCTTTCCACCTTTAGCAGTCAGTCTAAAAACACCTGGGGAGCTAAATCAAACCGTCTTGCATTCCCTTTATATATATATATATATATATATATATATATATATATATATATATATATATATATATTATACTATATTATATATATATATATTCATTAACTGGGAGATGGTTATCGGAAAGGAAATGAATTCAAAGAGAAGGGAGGGGAGGTTACAGACGTCGCCACAAAAGATGCCCATGACTTATACTAACAGTGCCAAGGAGGAGGGAGGGAGGCAGGCAGAGAAGAGCCCTGGTTGTATAAGGGTATAGACTCGGTACAAGATTCTCCCGGTATCTAACGAAGTGTCAAAGGTTGGGCGTCGGTTATAGCGAAAACGGTGGAATACTGGTAATATATTTTTACATCCACATCAGTAGTTTGAAGAATGCCTATACCTGCTGTACGAGAGGGAAAGAGAAGTTGAGTATTGGCCCCTCGTAAGATCTTAGTCTCGTTTATACCCATAGAATCACACCTGTCACAGGTGCAACCTGCCCACGGTAGGTCTACTATCCTGACTTGGGAGTGCAGGAGTGATGCCCGGAACCATCATACACGGAAGGCTGCAGCAGCCGCCGCCTAGGGGAGCACTACCCTCCAAATGTAGGACTTTTGTTGTAGTGACATGCGGAACAGTCTGACACCCTTCGTGTCAGTATTACTGATCTTACTTTTTTCTTTCAATAAAACTTAACTGCTGTGCTAATCTTAACATCTCCCTAAATGCACCACAGACCTAATAATCATCTTACTCTGGCATCCCTTCTTCACACTATTTCCCTTCCCGTTTCCTTCCTAACGTAAAACTTTAAAAAAACAAAAACGGAAGTATCCAAAAACCTGATGGCCTCTTGTTCCTGGCATCATGGGATGTGGAGAATCTCCGGAATCTCGCCTGTGGCTGCTGCTAACGAGAGGGAAGGCTCAGGCGACAAGCAGTAACGGCCACTTTTAAGACACCCTTGGCCCACTTCTAATACACCCTACTCCTTGTCTATGCATTTCAACAACGTTTGGTATCTTTGCACCGACACTTCTTCAGCAGAACTCCATCTGGTCTTTCATGCTACAGCAGCATAACCTCCGTCCCCGATTGGTTCTTCCAAGAGTATGCTTTTTACGTGTCTATTATTCATCGCACCTCCTCCAGATACCCGTCTGGACGTCAGCACTGGCACTCCAGTGGCTCTCGCTGTACCAATACAATATTTGCCGTCTCTCCTTGGACGATGCTTCTGTCTCTGGTGAGTTCGTGGCAAAAGCTAACTCTGCTTTAGGAAGGGAGACGTATAACCCTCCTTTATAGACTATTTCTTCCTCCAATTCGCTGTTCAACCATCCCTGTCCTGAAGCCATTCCGGCACAGGACCTGGCAATATTGGACCTTAAATGTCTCTCATTCCTCCTACTTGTGTTCAGTATTCTCCTCCGCCCGATAGTTCCGAAAGTTCGATATGCAAGAGATGAATTCATTTGTCGAGAGGAAGTGTGGCAGCTTCTCTTCTTCTTCCAGTGATAGGTCTTTCTGGACATAAGCCATGTCATAATAGCCTTTACTTCACGTTTCATTTCCGTTATACTTTTGTTCGTTATGTTCGATGGATCAACCTCCCTCTCTTTCCCTATCAACAGTGGCGTCTCTCAGGGTTCTGTCCTGTCCCCTAAGCCTCACCCTCTTTATGTTTTTTTTTTCTCTCTCTCTCTCAACACCGCAGCATTCCTCCACTTCTTCCAAGTCCGCCCCCTCCATTCCTCGTTCGATCAACGTCTCGTCTCTTTACGTTTCTAAATTCAGATCTGGAGATTTCCCAGTGGGGAATGCAACTTACTTAAGTTTCATGAGTTTAAAAACCAAGATCTACCTACGATTCTTTCTAAAATTCCTCACGGCTTTCCCGTTTCCTTTAACGAATCTTGAATTCCACCAATTCGTACTATAAACATCCTTGGTACCGCCGTAACATCTAAGTTGTCTTTGAAAGCCCACATTGCACAAAGAGCGAAGTCCACCTCTAAGAAAGTGGCAGTCAGTCCTGTTGAGATGCCCGAGAATCCTTCTCTTCTGAACACTTGCTCCAGTCATACGAATGACTGATTCATCCTCGTGGGCAGAAATGATCCCACAACTGTGAAGGCTCTTGCTCGAGACCACAGTAATCCGACAGACTGAAAATACACAGATAATTGAAGTGTAAAAGAAGTTAAAAAAATATAGATATGTATGGAAAGGAATATGGGGTGACGGAAGGAAGAGTTGCCGTGTGGAGTACGTATAGCTCTTGACACTAAGATGTAAAAGTCACGGTGTATTCCTAGCATGTACACACATCTAAGAATTCAAGAAGGGTGAAGAAAAGGACGCGGAGGCAACGAGAAAAGCTCCCACAGGCGGACAAATTGCTTGCATCCCCGGGAGACAGTCACGGAGGAATGGAGGAAAAGAAAAAAAGCGAAAAGCGAAAGGTAGTCTTTGGGAAGGCGTGGCAGAACCCTAATGGTTATGTATGAAGGAATCCGTGATCTCGGGTGGAACAGGCCTAACAGACCCGCAACGGCTGCGTACGAACGGAACTGTACTCTCTCTCGAATGGAGTCACGGTAACTGCAGGTTACTAACGATGCGTTTTCGGACTGTGTGAAGCTCTGGGAGTGGAATGACGGGAGACAATCAGGAAGGGACCTCACCAGGGAATGGTAGGGGGTAAAATCAGGAGTGAAAGGACAGAGACAGACACGAGGCCGTGTGGATGTGCTGGACACCAAGTACCGTAAAGACTGGGGTGAAATTTCAGGACGCGGCGGAAGGTGATGTCCGGGCGAGAGTAGGACGAGGTAGCAACAGGTGTGTGTGTGTGTGAGTGTGTGTGTGTGTGTGTGTGTGTGTGTGTTTGTGTGTGAGTCGAGGAGGAGAAGGAGGAGGAACCAAATGAAGGGCACCACGACGAAGCCTGTCGACGGAGGTAGTGTGACAAGACCAGGCCTGCTGACAGGACCAGGACTATAGGAGGGAGGAGTTACACAAGACGTTATGACAGAATACAAAGATACGGTCATTGACTGCATTAAGACCTAATGCTCTCTCTCTCTCTCCATATATATACACACACACACAAGGAGATACTTAGACACACCCAGAGGCTATAAATGCAGAAAGAAGTAAGCTGATGATTATACGAGAGTACAAAATCGAGGAAAATGAGGACAGCAATCTTCAGGCGGACCCCGGCTGAGTAAAAAGCAATATCAGCAAGACTGGAGTACTCCGTGTGGCCGTGACCTGTGGTGATGCGTGCTGCAGACGTGGGCGAGGGGGGGGCGCGGGGCGCTCCGTCGACATGTGGACAACACCTCCTTGTTTATGTAAACCGGAACACCCCCATTAATTACGTCTAATTCCGGTGCGACATACGAAAGCACGTCTCGCTCGCGCACCGCAATTCCCGGGAAAAAGGATTTATAGCGGTGTGTGTATATATATATTCAAATTCTCTCCACGAGGCGTTATTCAAACCCCCCCCCTACTCACTTCCCCCTCTCCCATAATCCCCCTCCTATCCTAACCCCCCTCCCCCCTCCACTCAGACCTCTCTACCAGCACGCGAGGTGGTGGGTGTCAGGGGGCGGGGCATGTGAGAGCCAGGCTCCGCCTTCTGTCCTCCCACATCCACAAACACAACACTGTCAACATCACTACATCCAACCTAAACGGACAAGTTTACGGCGAATCATTCTCTCTCATATCTTCGTCTACCTTTCGTACGGCTTTTTTTTTTTTCTTTTTACTTCCACGATCCACGTCAAAAGCTCTTCTCCGCCTCTCTCTCTCTCTCTCTCAAATGAACACAAAAAATGGCAGGTTATACCTCCTCCTCGACATTCGGATATATTTACCACCCCGCCCACTTGGCCAGGGAGATGATAGAGAGAGCGTTGGCGGAAACATTCCGAGTGTCCATTCATATCTCCGGTGTTTTCAGTCGTCCGTAGCGTACTAAGCCCCCCCCCCCCCGGGGGAGGTTAATTCATCGGGCAGCCTGAATGAACCGTAATTGGACAAGTCTCAGGAATGTAACGTCCTGCTCTTGAAAAGGACGGTATCCTTCCCCCCCTCGCTGACGGCGTCGGTTGGACTCTGCGCGCGCGCCCACGCTTGTAAACGCAGCGTATCTCGTCAAGTGTTTACTAAACTCCTTAGATGTCTTGGGGTAGAGAGTGAAGTCTTGAAGACTACGGGTAATGCATAAATCATATTCCCTGATCCATGTTACGAATAACATGCCTAAATATCTTATCACAGGAAAGTCAAAATCCAGAGACTAGCACATTGTAAAGCGTGTTTTCACAGGCAATCATATAATATATCAAGTAGCGACTCTGGTGTCAACAGTAGCAATGCCACAAACCAAGGTAACACGGAAGCTACAATGCAAATGGGCTGTGTTGGTTGGTTGGTTCGTTGGGCTTTAGGCCTAGCAGCTGGCGGGGGTCATTGAGGCCGTTAACGTTCAAGTTTTGAACCGTCAGCAGAAAATTCTAAAGACTGCACTAGGCGTTCAGGGCAATTCTAAGGCCATGCACTTTCTCTGCCGAATAAGTCGAGGATGAGTCGTCTCCCTGACGAAGCTGTAATCACACGCAAGAGATTAAGTAAGGTGTCAATCGAAGACGGACGAGGATCGTCAATGAATATTGCTAAAAAAAAAAAAAGGAATATCAAACACTAATAGTTTATATCACTCGTACAACACGTGCATCGTAAATAATAAACAGAATGAACACATGCGTCACCAGTCACAGGAAAACTGGATACTGGAAGAATTTGCTCTCGTGCATAACGACCAAGAACAACCGTATTCGTAAATCAAAACTGAATCAGTTTTCGTACACAAAAATCCCATTTACTGTACACCAGGTGTTAGTCTCACGGGGGCGGCGGCTGCTTTCTCCATGCTGGGGTGTCCCGGTCAAGTGCGCAGTCGGAATTAACCAAACGAGAGCCACAAAGTGTGAATTCTGATCGAGAGATAAGCCACTGAAGGTGGCCATACTTCACCTTCGTCTGAGCGCACACCTCCAACTGGCGTGGAAACAAAATTACACAAAAAATAACAAATTCCTCTTTGCTCCTTCCCTTGAGAGGACATGAAAATCAAATAAACGTCAAATGCGTTTACCCACGTAGGAGAGCAGTTAAGCCAACATCTTAAAAGTTAAATTTAGAAAGGCAATTTAGAATGACGGTGAGCCAGCGAGCGAGTTCAACGCGATATCCTAGTGTTGACGACTGGCACGCAAGCGCATGCTTTAGCCAATGCTTAAACCACGGCAACCGTTACCGTACATCATGTCATCACGTACCAACACCGGACCATGAGAGCACGCGATCAAAATACATTGCAAATACAGCTAGCTACACGTAAGGACGAAATCCCAAAGCCTATGTAGACAGATCTTAAGGGAAAGGTGCGCTGTTCTCGTGGCAATGAAACTGCAATCAAAGTCCCACTGTGTCTCCTTCAGTCTCCGATTCGAGACCTTCACACATTGATGCAAAATGGTCATCAGCGCGTAAGTATCTACCTATGCACACCACACAAAACTGGAAGGGCAAAGAAGCACGACCAATCTTTGCATCCTGACGCTGGGGATGAGACTGACTCACCACCAACACAGCTGTAACAGCAGCATGTATTTTGCCCTGTAATTTCACTTCTGTACATTCACATCCCCACCTCCGTTCGCTCACACTGTCATGCCCAAGGGCCACTGGGGCTACGTTATGAAACTGCCAGCTGTGAGGCCAGAGACAAAAGTGGGGATGGACTTCGACTGATATTCCATTTCCGTGGCACCTACCTGGCGGTCGTCCTTCGACTAGGTGTTCTCTGCTGGAGGACTGCAGCAGCATCTTCCTGACTTCGTAACGTTATCTGTGGTAGAGACAAGATGATAGTTATACAGAAGGCATCATCTCCCCCCCCCCTTCCCCACCCTCACGACCATTCGCTTGTTCGTCACAAACGCAAACATACAGACGCTCCCTAATTTACTTCCCACGCGTCGGAATCTTGGTGAGATTGTTCTAAACTCCCACACTCTCCCTGGAGTGTCGTCGACTGGAACTCTGTGTGTGTGTGAGAGAGAGAGAGAGAGAGAGAGAGAGAGAGAGAGAGAGAGCGGAAGCAGAAAGGAGCGGCAGGACAGGACGCGGGCCGTGTGTGTGTGTGCTGGGCGTACACTCGGGACACACGGGGGTGGCCCGTGTGATTCCCCCTTTCATAACAAAGCGAAGAGGAATTTCCCAAAACTTTCAGGTCTCTTACAGAGCCGCTGTTGCGTCCAACGTCTGGTTCTCTGTCGAAACATTTACATACTCGCCATTTCCTTCCACTGTCACAATTCCTGCAAGTCCTCAGTCAAGTTTCAACTTAAACCAGCAACTTCGGTAAACTTCAGGTATAACATAATGAATTTCACACCCAGTAGAGCCAACGCCAACCATCTCTGATTCTCTCTCTTTCTACTATTCGAACTATATTTTTCATCATCTTATCCTTGATTTTTGTATCTAACATTCCACCTAAAGTCGAAAAGGGAAGGGACAGGGGAGAATAGGATATGAGAAGGGGAGGGAGACGAGGAGAGGAAAGAGTTGCGATAGAAGAGGGTGAGGAGAGGTGGAAGGAGGGGAGAAGAGGCTACGGAGAAGGGAGATGGTAGACAGAGAGAGAGGGGGGGGGGAGAAAAGAGGGTTGGGTGAGGTGAAGAGTGGTAGAGAGAGAGAAAGGAGAAAGGAGAGGGAAGAAAGGTAGAGACATTTAGCTGGTTGGGGCATTATGACTGACCCGTATAGACGGACACCCACTGCAAACATACAGCTTCCACGGACACACTTACCAGGTGGGTGGAATTAAATTTGCCTGTAAATGATGATCGCATATGATGTGCGCCGGTTCGTGCAATCATGCTCAGGGTCCATAGCCCACGCAAATGGTCGTTAACACAAACTGACGCCAGAGAGGGGAGGCTCTTGATGATGGGGTTCCTGTTAGAAAAAAAAAAGAAAGAAAATGGCCCTTACTACAAGTACATGCACAGGTGGGTAGAAGGATATGATAATGCTATTATAAGGGTGGTCGTTAATACAGGTTAACGCTAATGAGGTGGTCGCTGGTACAGGTTTACGAGATGAACGTTAATACAGGCTCTACGAGGTGGTCTTCGGTACAGGATAACGCTATACTGACGGTTGCTATGTTGCAGGAGGGGCCGTCTGCAACAGGTAAATGCAACAGAAAGCAGCTTGTTCGGCCGGGTCCAGGCAGGGTAAAGGAGTGGCCGGTAATACTTAAGTCAGGTCAGCGAGTTACAGGCGGCCGCTAGTAAAGACGAGCTCCAGGGAGGGGTTGACAAGTTACACCGGGGAAGCGCTTTAAAGGTGTCCACCGACACACGTTAGCGCCGTAACGGCGTGGCCGCTGGAACGAGTTGACGCAACACAGGTGGCCGTTCGTATGGATGGTCGCTCTTGAAGGTGGTCGTTAAGTGTGGGTCAACATCAAAGAGATTCCCGCTCAGGATAAAGAACAGGGCGTTTATTAACCTTAGACACCCTTGATTAATTCAATTAAACCGGGAGCAAAATAGAAATAAAACCAGCAATAAAACGTACCGAACATAAACCAAGAATGAAAAATGAAGAAATCCTTGTAGCAAGCGACTTTATCAGGCACACACGCCATGAAAACCTTATATATATATATATATATATATATATATATATATATATATATCAACTTAAACTACAGAAAACCATGAAACAAAAAATATACGAAAAACAGGCATAAAACTGACCAAAAACCCGATATCCGGCTAAGAAGAAAAAACTTCCTTATTGGCACGAAAAACATGGAAGACCCCGCAAAATGAGACCCCCTAACATCTAAAGGGAGCCGAACAATAAGCAATAAAAATGTGCTGGTGGTAACCAGAAGCCTAGGGATGAAAAGGGCGTGAATGAAGAAACAGCGGCACATTATGAATGAAGTGTACTTCATTCATAGTCTAGGGTGACGGCCACTCGCGTTTCACCAGCGGCAGCAAGAGTAGACCGTCTGCCGATGTTTACTGCGGAATTTTTGTTAATGGATTTTATTCAGCGTTTCTATTACTGGCTTGCAGTGGGTTGGTGAATGGTATGAGTTACGCATTTCTCATTTTCCAGGCTGGCTTTCACCAAATCAAATACTCGGTTTTATTTCAATTTCAATCAGCTTATATATTTTTTTTTCATTGTTATTAAAACAGGAAGCAATTTTGTGAATGAAACTGCAATAAACTAATTACAAAAAAATAATTCACAGGCGAATTATAAATACAAACATTATCTTAGTGTTAAACATTAGTTTCACTGTTTGAAGTCGGTATCTCCGACAATGATTTCATACAACAGCTTTACATTAGCTGATTATTTTAAATGACGTTACAATTCTTTCATAATTCTCTGTTTATATTCTAAGTTTTATGTCACTTTGCTTGTCCAGTCTTTGTTTGATGGCATAATATATATATATATATATATATATATATATATATATATATATATATATATATATATATATATATATATAT
>JAYMFT010101724.1:0-13747 GCA_038088735.1 Panulirus argus
TATATATTACATAGACATATAAATAAACAGATAAATAGATAAACAGAGAGACATATTTCCCGTGGTAATCCACATTCACGACTGAAACAATATGACAAAACTCTTCGGAAAAGATCATCCCGTCAGGGCTGCTCTTGCCTTCTCTCCTACGTCTATAGGCCAGCAAACGACCACTACTGTAATCACTGATTCAATCCCAGGTTGATCGGGTAACAGATATTTCCAGTGATATTTTTGCAATATGTGAACTGATTTGCGAGGATGTAAACTCCCTTTCTTCCCCTCATAATATCAATGTGAGTAACCTTAGACGAACGTATTAGGCACTTCGATCGTGAGGTGCAGTCAGTGATTTATTCCCAGATTCGAGGCATATCAGTACCTCCGGTGATATAATGTTACGACTTAGACGGCTGGCTGAACACTGCCAGGGTTTACCGATTCGGTGTTTCATGACACGACTGGATATGCGGGTCGAGAGCAGGCAGGTGATTGGCTAAGGTGGAGCAAGAGACAGTTGCGTGATTGGTGGAGGAGTAAAGGAAAGGGTGATACGAGAACAGGCGGAGGTGTGAGGAGAGCTGAGATCACCAGTGGGTCAGGGCAGGACGATGGCAAGGCTCCAGGCAGCAGAGTACCAGGTGACCATATAGTGTCTCTCGCTTCTCTTGAGACAAGCGCACGTAGTTGGCAGGGACGCGGGCGGAACAGACTGCACGGAGGTGGTGCTGGAGACGTGGTCAGATTAAGTGGCAAGTACAGTAAAGTCTTTAAGTTATATCATCCTGTAGGGGGCAGTCCAGGGTGTGTATGAGAGACAGAAGAACGAGTTATCATTTACTCTGATGACATTCTTGAGTCGACCCTTAACCAAAGACCAGCCAAAATTCTGGTGAAACCTCTGAAACCGTAGTTCCTTTGGTTTGCTACGCCGTTATTGTGCCGACTCTCGCATTATCATTTCCTGCAAAGCTGTTGACGTCACTGTACTCTATAACGTCACTGTAGCAGCGGCTGTGGTCACTGGCGCCGTCGACACACAACCTGGGTGGGGTCTGGCGGACCAGGTCGGTCGGCCGTCCTCAGTCCTGATCAGCTCAGGGTTGGGTCGTCCTCACCCAGGCTGCAACGCCTCCCTCACACACACACACACTCGACCACCCTCACCCACCACCATAGTTTAATCCTTTCGTCTCGTATAACATTAACGCGTTCTGGAGTCTTAATAAGCCAGTATAGAGTACCATTTATGATACAAGTGCGACAAGTAGAGAATTTGTACAACTGCCGTAGTATACCATGCATAATATTATGTAAAATGTGTACGTAATATTTTTCGTCAGATGGAAAGGGAAAAAAAAAAAAAAAAAATGAAAAACTAAATGCATTTTTTGTTGTAAATGTTCCGACTCTTATAGATATTTATTACGGCATTATATAAACGAATACGATTTCAGGAATGTATTTATTAAAAGCGAATGTTTTAACATTCAGACTACAGCTTTTGTTGTTGCTGCTTGGTTTAATGGCTCTCGTCAGCTGAATACTTAGCCCCAAAAAATCACAACACTAGAGTTAAACATAATCATAACATTTATGTTGCATTTCTGTTACAAACTGGAAAAGTTATAGACATTTCTGTGCATATGAACTGAAATTATAATAAAAATCTTCTTGAATGAAGAACCTCTTCAACATTTGGACAGTACTTGGTTTCGAGCCACAGGCAATATAGAGTAAAGCCGGTGCACAGACGACGTCAGTAATGGCATATTTACCTCCTTCGTCAGTACAGCCGGGGGAATATAATGTTCAGTTTGTGCACATCCGGTGAATCGTGGTTGAATCCCCGGTGTTGTTTACATCAAGATGGGAACATACTGCCTATGTTTGGAGATCTAGTCTGCGTTACCACGGTCTCCTTTAGTGCGTTTATTATTCATTTTGTGTGCGCCTCACCTCTTTTTCAAACCATGTTTAAAAATGTTCTACATTCCTGTTAAGCTCTCGCATTTTTAATCTTTTTATATCGCATTTACGTGCTTATTCAAGTATGAATTCAGGTTTGCATTGCAAGGGGAGCCATCGAAGTCCTGTTGCCCCAGTGTTCAAGTGTAGCCGTATTTTTCATAAAGGATAAACGGGGAATAAATGAGGTTACACGGGAGATTCCGACATCAGTGTGATCAGAGGGTCTGTGCAGGACTAGAGTTCCCGTGCCCCCGCTTCACCAAGGTGTCGTCACAGCCTGTCTACGAGCTGGAGAAGTATGCAAAGTTTACGAGTTTATGTGAAATACTGTAAGAGATCCTTCAGAGCCTTTTGTGCCCAGTGAAAAGGGTAAAACTGGCGTGATTCTCAAGGGAGGTCTGGCAGACCCAGAACAGCATTATGATCCTTTGGGCTGAGCGAGAATACTTGATGAATGATTCACGGAAACGATTAATAATCCAATAGCTTCAGGCAGACGCGCTGTAGCTGTTAATAAGCCCAGAACTAAAGTCAAGTGCCCTGAACGTACGTATATACATAGACGTGCGTATACAGATTCTACATATTTAATCATGCAACCCCACTACCATCTCCTTCATGGGGATTCCCAGCAACTTCAGAGATAGTGCGCTCTAATCAGGAGCAGGGTATTGGTGGACACCTTTGTAGTGTGAAGTTCCACGGAGAAAAAGAAAAAATATATGAGGCAATCTTCTCAGCCACGAACATCCCTACAAGAAACCATGTTGAAAATCTTTCATCCATTCTCTTCTCTGAGGCAACTGAAGATAATTTACTATCACTGCTTGTGGTGAGTTCCCCCATCATCAAAGTCAAATCATTTGCTTAGTAATCTGAGGCAAGCGAACCTCAGTCCTCCCTTTGGAATATTGACTCACCATCAGCGAGGTTCCACAGGGCTCTGGCGCGTCACCGGAGATGAAGGATATACTGAACTGATCAGCTGGTGGATTCCAAATTCGTTGATGATTAGAGAATATACAGCATATACCTTGTCGGGACCAGTGAACATATATTCGTTTTCAGTCCATCTATATGTTTAACGGCGTCGTCTCCCCTTCTGTCATCATTATTCTGTACGTTTTTTTTTTCCATGTCAGTTGAGACGACACGGGCAACAGACGGCACGGGTAACAAGAAACAATTATTCAGAATATTAAACATTTTCTTGCTGCTTGTAGGTTCTTCCAGTGGCTGTTTTCAGAGGGCCAGTGTTCTTCTTAAAATCATTTAGGATTAGACTTCGAGCCTTCCGATGCCTCACCATAATCTCTATTGGCTCTTCTATTGGCTTGGTACACGTGTTTCTCTTTATTGTTAACATTGGTTCAATATTCCATTTTTTTCTTTAAAGGCTTTTCCTTGTATTCATCAATTCAGGGTCTCTTTTTTTTTATCACTGTTCGACCATATTTGCTTATTGAGTATGAAGTGTTCCACAGCTTCTATTTAGGGTGAGCCATATACTTGTTCGTTTCCTGCTGAAAACTCTCATGTCCAGTCAAATGACTGCGTCAGGTCATCCATGGTCCCCTAACTATTTCAGGTCACTAACGATACCCTGTATGGCTACCTAATTATGTCAGGTCACCAATGGTAGTCTCTCCCACTAAGGCCAGGCTCCCATCCCTAAACCAGGTCATCCTAGTCACAGACACGCAGGTACTGCAACGCCATCTTTAGCTCACCTGGTCAGCTATACGATCATCACCTAGCGTGTGTCTTCGTCTGTCTGTGATCCCTTCTCATTTCAACCGACTTGGAAACTAGTGAGTGAACTGAAAAGATTCTTTCC
Source organism: Panulirus argus (assembly GCA_038088735.1). NCBI lineage: Eukaryota > Metazoa > Arthropoda > Malacostraca > Decapoda > Palinuridae > Panulirus > Panulirus argus. The sequence continues at coordinate 3,809 of JAYMFT010101724.1, forward strand.
ACAAATGATTTATGGAGGGTCGTCCGTCAAGCCTCCTCATTTCAAGCCGATTCCAGCACACAATATGGCCACCACAGGACACAATAGTCTCAGACCAGCTGAAGAAGAAAAATATGTCAGAGAGCAGGTAGAGGACTGAAGCAAAATTTCTTTATCTTCCTTATCATTCTCTTTTCACTTCGTCCGGAGGATTGAACCAAAATTTGGCAAAAACGTTGAAGAAATGATTGATGGACGCTTCTGTATCATTCTCTTCGTACTTCGCGCGTATGTGACATCCAGGGGAGGCGAGCAACGCAGGCGCACCTAACACCCTAGGTCCTCACATATCCATCTTAGGCGATCTTACAGGTACAATTTCCAGCAACAGAAAACGGCAGCAATAGTCAGGGAGTTTGTCGTTTGCAGAAGGCACGCACTCTCTCTCTCTCTCTCTCTCTCTCTCTCTCTCTCTCTCTCTCTCTCTCTCTTCCTTCCTAACCACCCCTTCCTTAAGGAAGCAGACCAAGACCCGAGGGGGATTGGGATTCGGGTTTGTACAACCCTCCCTTCCTATCCTTCCCCTAAAGGCAGGGTAAGGACTAACTAGCTACACCCACACACACACATAGCACACATACACTGAACTTTCCGATAGGCAGTGAACTGGATTATGTTAAGGGAAAGAGGAAATTGGGTTCTGCGAAAAGGAGGAGTGAAGCGGATTCTACTCTAAGAGAAGGACGGGAAATGGATTCTATCTGAAGTCGAAGAGGGACATGGATTCTCCTTAAAGACAAGGAAGGAAACGGATTCTTTGTTAACAAGACACCAACTGCTACGCTTAGGGCGCCGACAACACACGTCAGTCCCCACCTCGAGCATATAGCCAGGTGCGTGTGCGCCCTGCGCCCTTACTCAACAGACGAAAGAGAAAAATCAACAACCGACCTTTCGCCCGACGACCTCAAAATCCATTGATATGAAATATCAACTGAATCTAAAATTCTGTACATGCGAGAAATACATTCACGAGAGTAAAGTAAAATCCGGAATGATCAGATTGACATGAAAGCCGGAGTGACCATCCCAGTTGAGCAAAACCTGACTGAGGAAAGATGAGGCAGAGAGGGGCCCTCGATCCAGCCCTTGTAAATGCAAAAAACGAATTTACATAAGGAAGATTTACAGGAAAAAGAAAATGTATAATTAAGCAAATGAATATAACCTGACTTACAGTATCCGAGGTTAGGTTGGGCTATGTTTGGTTACCTAACATAACATATAGTTTACGTGTTAACTCAACTTAAGCTGGATATATTCTGATTAAACTGAAAGATGGAACAGGGAGATGGTGGACTCGTTTAGAGCGAGCGGGTCCTTGAGCGTAATTCTTTCGCCAAAGGTAACCTCCTGCAGGCGAAGCCCGATAACACTATATATATATATATATATATATATATATATATATATATATATATATACCAAGAGAGATTGAGTGCAGAATTACGAGAAGCGAGAACGAAGAGAGATGCGTGTGGCATGCGTAAGGTGGGAGGCGACCTGGTTAGAAGGGGTAGTAAGCGGTGGCTTGGTGAATCAAAGGTAATGGTGAAAGAGAAAAGAGGTATATGGGCGCTACTTACAGGGATGGAGTGCAAATGATTGGAAGGTGTGTAAAAGACAGCGGTAGGATGTCAAGAGGGAGGTGTAGGGTGAGCGAGTACCAGTAAACGTCAATTCTTTTTTCCTTTTTTCTTTTTTACGCTGGAGGCTCCAGTTACGGACAAAAGTCCAGACCAAGGCCGGCCGGACCTTAATTGAAATATAGAGAGGTTGATGAGAGGGAAAAGGATGAGACAAGGAAAATTCTTTTCGAATTTAGGAGGAAGCGAAATACCTGTCTTTTAAGATATACCAGGTCATAGTTATTGGGAAAGACATGAGAGGGTAAAGTGTTCCAAAGCTTTGAGGTGTAGGGAAAAGAAACAGTTATCAAAATGGCCCATCCCTGAGTTGGCAACGGCAACACAGTAATCATGTGACAGAGGAGCTTGCCGAGTATTGCGTGGTCTAGCTAGTGGTGGAGGAACACATGCAGCCAGCTCTCGGGAGCAAAAACAAAAGTAATACCTAATAGAAGAGGGAACGTGAACCAACATTGCGGTGTAGGGCAAGGGAGTCAAGTCTTGAAGTTAGCCTGGGACAGTTTATACGAGTAAGTCGGACCGCTTTCGACTCAACTCTGTCAAGTAAAGATGCAGCCTAAAACCTCCCCAGATGTGAGAGCGGTATTCCACACAAAGACATATCAACCCTTTGTATAACCGAAACAACTATTCGCGAGAAAAGAATTTTCGACATCTAAACAGAACTCCCAGTTTCTTAAAGGAAGACTTAGCTATTTCCGCAGTGTGTGGTTTCCAAGAAAGAGTGGATGTTACAGTAACATCATGTATGTTCACTGAATCAAGAGGTGGAATTACAGAACCGTCAAAGGAGAGAGGAAAGTTGTGAAGAGTTTTCGACAGAGAGATGAGCAGAAACTGGATCTTGAGGCATAAACTTAACTAGATTTCTTTTATCCCACTGAGATATCCTGTCCAAGTCTGAGTTTATTGAGGAAGCTGTGTCGGCACGAGATGCAGATCGAGTGAGAGAAGAAGGAGCAGAATTGAAGGATGTGGAGGAATGCAGTGTTGAGTCGTCAGCGTACGAGTGCATTCGGTTATTTGTAGAAGAAAGGAAATTGATGACAAAAAGGAGAAACTGTGTAGGAGACAAAACAGAAAGGACACCGCTGTTGATGGAGAAAGGGAGAGAGGCTGATCTATCAACAACTACGGAGACAGATCGGTGGGAGAGGAAGCTGTATATGAGGGAGCAAAGTAAGGGAGGGAAGCCAAAGGAGGGAGGCTTAGAGATGAAACCCCGATGCCACACCCTGTGAAAAGCTTTGGATATCAAGGGCAACTACATAGGATTCCCCCAAATCTTTCAGTAAGGTAGGAAAGAACATCACAGTGAATCTCGCCTTACAGAAGCCATACTGGTAATCAGAGAGAAAACTGAGAGATTCAAGATGTTTGATGATATGGGAGTCGAAGAGGGATTCAAAGACTTTGGAAATGGGAGATGTCAAAGCAACAGGACAATTGTTAGAGGGGTTAGAACGGTCACCCTTCTTAGGGATGGGCTGTGCCAACGCATGCTTCCAAGAAGAAAAATTTTGTTTCTTAAACAAAAACGGAACAGACGAGCAAGCACATGCGCAAGTTCAGAGGCACACTCTTTCGATACACGGGGATGGGTGCCATCAAGACCATAAGCCTTGCTTGTGTCTAGGGAGAGAAGCGCTTTTCAGACAGTTCAAGAAGAGATTAATGGGAGGGGCATAGGATTAGTAAGAGGAGGCAAAATAGATGCTTTGGAAGGAGGTTAATAACGTGCGGAAAACAAGAGAACAAATGGGAACATCGGTGAAGAGGTCAAATGGTGAGGTGGTACCAGGTACTGATGTAGCGAGGAGATGGAGTGAGTATTTTTTTTTTTTTTGAGGGAATGTTGAATCTGTTTGGTGATACAGCGGCAGAAGTAGGGTGTTTCAGTCGGGGTGGAGAGTGGTTTGGAGAAGAAAGAAGAGTTGGTAAAAGCCTTGCGTATGACGATATGTGGCAAGGCAGTGGAAGTGGATGGTACTGCAGTTGAATTTCTGGAGAAAGGGGTTGACTGTGTTCTCGGTTAGTAAATTAGGATTTTCATTGTATGTATGGATCATAATTAAATGCCTGTGGATTAGCTGAATGCATCAAGAGTGCCACTGTAAAAAGGCAAAGGTGAGCGTTCAAACTACATAGGTTTAAGTTGGTTGAGTATACTTGGTATGTTGTATGGGATTGTAATGATTGGGAGGGTGATGGCATGTACATATCATCAGATTGGGGAGGAACAGTGTGGTTTCAGAGATGGAAGAGAATGTGTGGATCAGGAGACTGCTTTAAAGAATGTGTGCGAGATATACCTACAGAAATAGATGGATTTGCATGTAGCATTTATGGATCTGGAGAAAGCATACGATAGGGTTGACAGAGATGGCTTTTGGAAAGTCTTAAGAATATATGGCGTGGGAGGAAAGCTACTAGAGGCATTGAAGAATCTTTATCAGAGGAGAGGATGAATGAGGTTAGAAATGACTGAGGTGGTACACATGTATACCTTCATGTGTACGAGTAGGATGTGAAAAGAGTGAGTAGTTCCAAGCGAAAGTTGGTCTGAGACATGGGTGTGTGATATCTCCATGGCAGTGGGGTAGTGAGATAGATAAATGTAAGGGGCCTGGAGGGAGGGGCGAGTATGCAGTCTGTTGGGGATTAGAAGACCTAGAAAGTAAGTCAGTTGCTTGATGATGACACAGCACTGGTGGCAGATTCGAGAACGAAAATGCAAAATCTTAAGACTGAGTTTGGAAGAGTATGTGAAAGTAGGATGTTAAGAGCATATGCAAATAAAATCATGGCCATCAGGTTTAGCAGGGTTGAGGGACTGATGAGCTGGGGTGTGAGTCTGAATGAAGAAAAATTGAAAGAAGTGAAGTGTTTTAGATATCTGGAAGTGGATTTGGCAGCAAAAGGAACCATGGAAGCGGAAGTGGTCATAGGGTGGGGAGAGGGCGAAGGTTCTGGAAGTATTGAAGAATGTGTGAAAAGAAAGAACGTTATCTGTGAGGGGAAAAATGGGTATGTTTGAAGGAATAGTAGTTCCAACAATATCATATGGATGCGAGGCATGGGCTATAGATAGAGTTGTACGTAGGAGGGTGGTTGTGTTGGAATTGAAATGTTTTAGGATGATATGTAGTGTGAGATGGTTTGACCGAGTATGTACTTAAAGGTAACGAGATAAATGTGGTAATAAAAAGTGTGGGGTTGGCAGAGCTGAAGAGCGTATTCTGAAATGGTGTGGACATTTGAGGAGATTAAGTGAGGAGAAGTTGACAAAGAGGATGTCTACGTGTGTGTCAGAAATGAGGGGACAAGGAAAACGGGAGACCAAATTGGAGATGGAAGGATGGAGTGAATAAGATTTTGAGTCATCTTAGCTTCAGCATGCAGGAGGATGAAAGGCGCGCACGGGACAGAGTAAAATTGGAGATATGTGGTATAAAGGGGTCAATGTGCTGTCAATGGACTGAACCAGGGTATGCGATGCGTCTGGGGGAAACCATGGAACGTCTGTGGGGGTCTGGTTGTGGACAGGGAGCTGTGGTTTCGGTGCATTACACATGACAGCTGGAGAATGGATGCGAGTGGATGAGGCCTTACTTCGTCTGTTCCTTGTGCTGCCTCGTTGCCGCAACTCCGTCTCCCTGTGGTTTCGCCGCAAGTGAAAGTCGCCCTAGGCAAGGTTGAATCACCGGAGTAAGACATTGTAGAAGAACACGTCACTCCAATGGAGTCCGTCCTTCCCCTGCTCGAAATTGCAGCGTAGGTTTTATGATGCAGGAGGCCCTACAAAAGGAATCCTGGGTTTATATTATAATAATATTATAAATGATACTTTTACAACTACTACTACGAATCATAACTGTAAGACTAGTCATAGTGAGGTGCCTCAGGATTGGTGACATGCATGAACAGTGGCACAATACAAAGCAAAGAGGAACAAAAGTGAGTGTTCGAAATAAAGAGGCACAAGTTGGTTGAGTGTACCTGATATGGGAAGGTGGTGACCCAGAGAGTGACGGCATGCACAGAGCATCAGATTGGGGGAGGAACAATGTGGTTCTTCAGGAGTGGTGAAGGATGTGTGGATCAGGTGTTTGCTTCGAAGAATTTTGTTTCAGAAATACTTGGAGAAAACGAAGGATATGTAGCGTCATTTATGGATTCGCAGTAAGCGTATGATAACGTTTATTGAGAAACTTTGCGGAAGGTGTTGCGATTATATGGTGTTGGAAGAAAGCCAAATAAGAAGAGAGGAGTTTTAATCAAAAGGGCAAGGCGTGTGTCTGAGTAGAAAGAATGGAGGATGAGTTGTCTCAGGCGAAGGTGGGTGTGCGGCAGGGACGAGTGATGTCACCTTTGCTGCTTGAGTTGTTTATGGATGGGATAATGAAGGAAGTAAATGAGAGGGTTTTAAGATAGAAGGGAAGGTCTCCTGAAGTCTCTCGAGGGTATGGGGGTCCTGGGAGGTGAGTTTCTTACCGTTTGCTGATGACACGGAGTTGGTGGTTGATTCCCGTGAGAAACTGCAAAGCCGATTTCTAATTCTAAGAGATAGTGTGAAAGAAGTAAGCTGAGAGTATGTGAAAGAAGTAAGGTGAGAGTAAGTGTGAATAAAAGCAAGGTTATTAGGTTTAGTAGTGGATAGAGACAGATTGGTTGGAGTGGTGAGTGTGAAAGAAGAGAATCTGGGAGAAGTGGTGGAATCACAGGAGTTAAAGTGAACACAGGATATGGGGGCTTAGGCCCTGGGTGCATTGATGACAGTGTAGAAAGAGATATCACTATATGCAAGGGCAAAGATGGGCATATCTGATGGCATACTAATCCCGACAGAGTTGTATGGATGCAAGGCGTGGGCCCTTCATTAAGGGGTACGCACGGAACAGGGTGGATGCGTTAGATATGAAGTGTTTAAGGACAATTTGAGTAGTCAGGAAGACTGACTGAATATGAAAGGATAATGTAAAAGAGAGGTGCTATAGTAAGAGGAATACCTAAACCAAGCCTCAGAGACTATTCCGTGGCTTCCGCTGACTGCTTCTTATGCACTGCTTCAGGCCGTTGACAGTATGTAGGCCCCTGTATACCACATATCTCCAATTTGTTCTATCCCATGCACGCCTTACACTCTCTTGCATGTTCAAACACCGACATCTCAATGCATCTTACACTCCATCGTTCCATCTTCTCTTTGGTTTCCCCCTCTCCCTTATTCCCTCCACTTCTGACATGTATTCCCTCTCAATCCTCCTCCCCTCACTAATCCCCTCCCTATGTCCACTTTACTTCAACACACCCTCTCCATCTCTCTTATACATACTTCTCTTACTTATACACGTAAATCTGTGAATGTGTGCCTGAGGCACTGAACAGGGTTTCAGGTTTACAACCAGTTAAGTAAAATGGCTTGTAGCTATTTGGATATCAAATGTTTCCCAATGTATTATTCATACCACGTATTCTAAGCCAACTCGAGGTTACTACCGCAGCTGTGAGGCTGCCTATGCCCTCTGAGAATCACAGTAAGCTAATGTTCCTTTTTTTAACTGAGCAGAGAAGCGTCTGAAAGGTCTCGACAGTATTTACATAATCTCAGCCAACACTCCCAGCTCAAGAGATAGGCTCTGAAGCCACAACGGGGAAAGGGGTAGGGCAGGAGAGTCCTGTACAGTATAAACGTTCTGATCACATTTTTTGTCGGAACGTTTCGTGTAACCTCAATCATACCTCAGTCATTCTCTGTTCACCCCGTGTATAATACATAAACACCTGAGCACCTGGGCAGTAGGACCTGGATGACTAGTCCCGTTTAGAATGCAAACCTGAATTTAGACCTAAATAAAGATCTACTGTGAAAAAGAAGCTTAGCAGAAGATTCACATGTTAGAAAGAATCAGATGCATACCAGATCTGCCCTGAAGGAGAACATAATAAACCAACTGCATATCCATACACATTAAGTATGATCGTATCGTCACGTAAATCACTCTGAGCATTCAGCCATAATTCACTAGACGTATGCAAACAGAACATTATACTCCCCCAGATATACTGACGAAGGGGTAACTACATTTCTGCCTGAGAGTTTTTGGATCACTTGCAGTCTGCACTTTGTGAAACTTAATCAACCAGTTTGTCCCTAGATACTGATAGGATAAAGAATTATCTATACATTCTATTTCTAATCACCCCAGGACTAATTAGGACTAATTCACAATCACCCCAGGACTAATTTCTATGAAGGAGTCCCGGTGTTACCCAGGACCTCTTTCTAAAGACACTTGGAGGATAAGGCTGCGCTACTTCCACTAGCGGGGAAATGGAGACTCCTTTGAAGCGAGTATTTCTTTGACGAGACAGCGCTCCTAACGGTACAGCATTGCCAAACGTGGCTTTTCTCTTGCGGTGTAACCTCGAGCAGGCGGAGTCCGGTAACACGTGGAGGAAGAACTTCGATGTCTATACACGTAAACATATAATTACTTTCTCGTTTAATTTCTATTAGAACTTAAGACTGTGGTTCTGAGCTTTGCAGGATATTTCACTTTTATAAACCCATCCTAGAAAGCGTATTTGTTTCAATTACGTCGTGTTAAACATTTATGCAAGAAAGAATGCTTAAAACAGACTATATAAATTTACGAAGACTTATTACGTATGCAACACAGACTTGCATACAAAACAGACTAAGGATATTGCACAAATTCTCTCTATTACGTACAAATATGAAAAACGATTCATCGTTTTCGCTCACAGAGAATCCGAAACGACTTAAAATTATAATGAGAAGTAAAAGAAGAATTATAGGGTGAGGGTGGTAGTGTATATGTGTGTGTGTGTGTGTGTGTGTGTGAGGGAGGTGCTGCCGCCTGGGTTGTGTGACGACGGCGCCAGTGACGACAGCCGCTGTTACAGTGACGTTACAGGGTACAGTGATGTCAACAGCTATGGAGGAAATGATACACGACGCCACAACGCCAGCCAGTGGTCTGTAGATGATGGATGAGCAGGTGCAATAACGGCACAGTGTTCTGGACGTACCGGTGCATAGGGTGGATTCGATTCCATGTCTATAATGGAGCCAACGAAGGATAAGCAATCTCTCACATTTGAGCAATAGTAACCTGTGGAGGGTAAATTTCTTGACAGCCACGTGTGAACCCTGACATGCAAATGAATACGAATCTGTTCCACACTTTATTCGCGGGCCATGGAAGGATTACAATGAGTGACTGCATTCATTTTGATCAAAATTTTACGAGACTTACTCGAATTAAAGATCGAATATGGAAGACCCGAGAGTCACGTATGGGTTGGTAGTATGGACGCGCGACCTCGGCCTGAGCTGAAGACCCGTGAGACGGGTCGCCTCACCATCTCACACGAGTTAGCAAAGTCGGTGATCGAAAACCGAATCTTAGGACGCCTGCACTCAATCGACCCTCCGGGTGTGTGATTCGTCTCCAGTTGCGAATGGACGCAAAAAATGTGTGATTTAGAGCCGTCTTCAGGTAGAAGCGAGGCTGTGGCTCCTGGTGTCGGTGAGGACGGACCTGCGGTTCTGGGATTCGGTCTAGCCTTGGAACTCGAGCTGAGGATCAGCTCTGGAAGTGACGTTACACACACCGCTGGACGCCTGACTCTGCTCAATCCTCGTATATGAACTATGGATCCACAGTAAGAATAATCCCACGAAGTTCCATCAACATCCAACATGATCAGCGAAAATGATGATCAGAAACCGAACTTCGGGTGCAAGTCCGGGCGGGCTGGTGGCTACACAGAGGGCGCGATTCACCTTAAAATCTTCGCAAGAAACACTAATTCCCTTCCTGGGCATCAACTACGTCTGATAATAGATCTGCACCAATAACAATTACATGGGGAAAGGGTGAGAACTGTCTCATTATTCCCAACACACACACAAACACCGTAATATCTACGTTGCCTTACTCCTTGGAGAGGGAGGAAAGTGTAAAGCAATCGGGGGAAAACAGAAGTTATGTGACTACTAATGAACAATATACTATCTTGCATATCCTCAAGGGAAAGGGGAAAATATATGTATAATGAGAATGACTAATAAGGACAAAAATATATGTATATATATATCTCCATATCCCATTTTAGTCTGTTCTCCGCACATGGCGGCAGGCGAATTTTTTTTTTTTTTTTTTTTTTTTTTTTATGTTGAAGGCTCCAGTCACGGACAAAAGTCCACATCAAGGCCGGGCCC
>JAYMFT010101735.1:0-13747 GCA_038088735.1 Panulirus argus
AAAAAAAAAAAGGGGGGGGGGGGGGGGGGGGAGGAAAAAAAAAAAAAAAAAAGAAAACAAACAAAACCAGGCGGGAGAAATGCGAGTTTGCAACCGGGTTTAATCTTCAAAAACTTTACGACTTGCACGTAACCCTCTCGCTACCCAAACACACGACAATACATAGAGAAACAAAACCAGAAAGAAAGTGAACTCCACCCCTGAGGTCAGCCTACACAAACCCTTGCTCTCCTACACCCAGGGGCCCTACACCCAGGGGTCCTTCACCCAGGGGCCCTACACCCAGGAACCTTACACCCAGGAGTCCTACATCCAGGGGCCCTACTCCCAGGAACCATACACCCAGGAGTCCTACACCCAGGGGCCCTTCACCCAGGGGTCCTTCACCCAGGAGTCCTACACCCATGATCCTTACACCCATGAGCCCTACATCCAGGGGCCCTACTCCCAGGAACCTTGCACCCAGGAGTCCTACACCCAGGGGCCCTACACCCAGGAGTCCTACACCCAGGAGTCCTACACCCATGAGCCCTACACCCAGGAGCCCTAAGTAACCCTATATATCAACACAGTCTGTCCGCCCAGAAACACTTCACACTTATGCACACGTAAACAAATATGCAGCGCCAGGAACATGAAAAATATTCTCAGTCCCAAATTAAATTACCTCTGAAATAGAGGCCACTCATCCCCTCGGTCCCACAGGGTCGGGATACAGGTCCCGGCCGGGATATGAGGCAATGTATTATACTGTTGTCTTATGCAGCACTGCTCTGTCTACTGCTGCTGCTGCTGCTGCTGTGGTTGTTGATGTCAGGGCTGGTGTTGTTGATGCTCTGGGTTGTTGATGTCAGGGCTGGTGGTGTTGATGCTGTGGGTTGTTGATGTCAGGGCTGGTGTTGATGTTGCTGTGGGTTGTTGATGTCAGGGCTGGTGGTGTTGATGCTATGGGTGAAGCTCATTGTTATGTTAAGTTGTTATTGCTGCTGCTGCTGCATCACCTGCCATGTGGGGCCCCACTCCACCACCACCACCTCTACAACCCCGAGTGTAGCGCTGACCCCACCCTACCATGTGCGCCCCCCTCCCCCCGCGCCATCTTGTTAGAGATCAAGGCAACGCTGAGAATTGAACTGACTCTGGGACCCTGCGGACCGGGAGGAGTGCTCGGGTCCCTCACCTCAGGATGAGTGATGCCCTACGATCTTCACCTCATCTCAAGCAGCCCTTACTGAACTTAGATCGTGTAGGACTCAAGGAGCGCGTCACATCTGCAAGTCTCCTCCCATGGTGGAACTGGGCAGGAGCAGGGTTGCAAGATAGGTCTAAGGAACACGAAGTCCTCGTATGGCGGATGCCCGGCCGCGGACGGCGACTCAGGCGGGTGGTGGTCAGTCAGGGGTACCGACGGATGGCCCCAGAGGTGGTTCCTCCCATGGCCTCCTGCAGGATCGAGGTTACCTCCGTCAGGATCAGACATGAGGAGAGGGCGTGGCAGTGGGGGTGAGATCTTGGCTGGGCTGGACGTCTCCGGCCGGATGCAGGGTAAGGCGGTGCCCCCCGCGAGATTGCTCTCCTGAAGGAGACGTCATCCCAGCGGAGAGACTCGATCAAAACGGAATGAATTTTAATCGGGTCAGGATCCTCCGCAGGTCGGGGTAGGGGGCGCTGGGGGATGCCAGGGAGGTGCCAGAAGGATCTCCACGAAGGGGGGAGAGGGAGGAACTCAGTCGCGTCCTATCCACGACAGGCGAGAACAGGGCGTGGCTCAAAGGGGCCACACATGACAGCCTGAGCTTGACAGTTCCTGGTGTGGTGGTTGACACTCCTCCATCAAACTACCCCCCCCCCCCCAGCGACAGCTGGTGGTGACGGGTGACAGTTTACCCCTTCTGGTGGGGATTCGCCGAGGATTAACGAGGGGTTACAAGAGGTCAGAGGTCGGATTTCACAACCCCCCAGAGTCTGCTGAAGTCACAGTCACAAGGGTCGGATTTGGCTGGCTCGGATCGTGGTCATACGTCACGTCGTGCAGCGTCAACAAAGTGTTATGTTGAAGGCAGCTTGTACAGGTGGGACTTGATGGTTGTTAGGGTGAGGGAGTAGTTAACCATAACACAGGTGCAACTACTGGACGACTTGTGGTCGTCAGGACACACTCACACCCTCACCAGCCCACCACTCATCACTCAGCAGTCGAAACAGTCATTACTTACTCACCCACTGAGTGGTCGAAGGACCCACCACTATGCCAGCCTGACGTCTGTGAGTCCTTTGACTACAGTGAGAGGCCCTAACAACTCTCACCTAACTAGACCCCATGTTCAGGGCCGCTCCCACAGGCCTACACAAATGGCCATTAATTTAAGGGCGTCTTTACCTTCCTCTGGAAAGACCTGTCATATACATTCTGTCAGCTGTCGTGACCTAGGCTCCGACAGGTCAAGTCTCATATCCTCACATATGTTCTCGTTAGGAACTGCGAGGTCAAATCGAGTTTTGTCGTCAGTCTGTGAGGGGAAAAAAAAAGAGTTTGTTCCACTTTGGGATTGGTCGGTATCTCGTTTTCCTTTTCCGGCTATTTTTCAGGGGTCCCTTTAGAAAACATTGTGCCCATGTCAGCCCCTGAAAATAATTTGCTTTTTTTCATTTATCTTCCCAGTTACAGACCTCTTGGTAAAAGTGAGAAGATGGCTCACCCAGCCAACCAAATATTCTAATCTCCTCAGAGTTCTGTAAAAAAAAAAAAAAATATAATCAAAGGCAGCATCTAAGATTGATAGCAAGGGAACTGATTTGTTCTGCATCTCACAAAATTTTCCAAGTAAAACTAGCCTTAAGGCATTTCTTCTGATGGATTTACTTTGAATCATATCGCATCAAAGGACAGGGCGATTGTCTTTTGTTCGTGAGTGAATTTAACGTTAAGATTCTTTTCCAAATGACGTCTAAAAATCTTATTTTTTTTTTTTCAACGTATATTTCCTTGATAACAAGTGAGCAGAGGGCTATCCCTCGCCTGGTATCTCCAGCCAGCAACGGGAATACTTCTCCGGCAACCCCCAGAATGGAAGGAATCCCAGCGCTTAATAAGGTGCAATTTTTTTCACCTTTCCTCTCGCTGGCTGGTGAATAGCAAGACGTAGTACCGGTCCTTATAATCGGACGTAACCAAGTTAGGTGCTACAATGGCGTAGCTGGCTTGCAGCGCCCGCTCCTCCACCTCAGTCTTCAGTTGCGCGGGGAAAAAACAGAATTTTATTCTTCGTATTATCCATTTTATTCATCTGGGTTTCGTGCATTTAAATGGATGCCAGTGTGTGTGTGGACGCTGCTGTATGCAGATGAGTGTGTTCTGATGCGTGTTTGTTTTTTGCTCGAGTGTTTTTTCATGTAATGGCGTCTGTTTGTGTCCTTTTTGTGCTTTTTTTTTTTTGTGTGTGTGAATGTGTTTGTTTACGTGTGTGAGTGACTGTGGTTACGCATTTTTTTTTTTTTTTTTTGCAGTGCAGGGAGGGAGTTGTACGCTCGTGGGGGCCCCACCTCTTCAACAGCTTTTCTGTGAAGTTTATTTCTTATTTTACCTGTTATGGACTATGGTTGTTCAGTCTTTGCATCTTTCGTAAACAGACTAAATTCATGCACTGCAGCGTCATCCAGGACGTCTAGTGCAAACAGCCCAACAAGCAGTTGAAATTTGTTTATAGCGAGAACAAGTGAAGACTTTGAATTTCGCCATCGTTAAAGGACCCCAGCCGGGCCCACAATCCCTTTCAGAGTTCCCATTCACATTCCTAAATCAGCTGCTGGGCTTTGCCTGTTGTGATTCTTTCTGTAATTCGACAGATGGAGTAGAGGAGACAGCCCCAGCCCGAATCACGTAGCGGGTCGTCAGGGGCAAATGCCCGTGTCGCGCTTGGTATGCGAATGGTCTATACAGACAGACCTAGCATCAGGGAGGCCCGTATATGCAGTATCAGCACTGAACAAGTGGAGAAGGCGTCCAGGATTTTTTTTGTGATTGGTGGTTACAACGAGTCGTTGAACGGCCCTGAATAATGCTCTCTGTCGATGGGCTTAGAAGCCAAAGAACCACCAAGTAACCAACCACCCTAACGTGTTCCTGGTAACCTAACCTCCCAACATGTTCCTGGAGATCAAAGAACACTCCCTGCCTTTATATATATATATGTATATGTATATATGAATAAATGCTGAAGGTTCTTTCTATTAGGGAAGCTTTCGCGTCTCTCTCTCTCTCTCTCTCTCTCTCTCTCTCTCTCTCTCTCTCTCTCTCTCTCTCTCCTGTGTGAGTGTAGCGAGGGGCAGTAGAGTGCAGCAACCACAGGGTGAAGCGAGATAAGCCCAGGACTTAACCCAGCTGTGTGCCCCAAGCCACGGTGCGTGTGTGTGTGTGTGTGTGTGTGAGCCCCAGCTCCCCTGAAAGACACCCCGAAGGAGGTATCCCTCCACCAGGTTAAGCTGCCTGGGAGCAGCAATCACTGTGAGCGTCCAATCCCCAGCTTTGAAGGAAAATACCTTTCTGTATCTTTGTCGAACTGCGTTATCAAACGACCCTGGCTTTGGTGACTTCTCTGAGCAATATCTGGCAAAGTTCAGGGCAATGGGTATTAGTATTATTTCGACGCGTTGGGGGGGCGAGAATGGCGAAATGCTTAGGACACTTCGAGAACCACTGTTAAAGGATCCTGTTAAATGAATCGGCTCCTCTGGCATCACGCACGTCTCCCACTGAGTTGGCGCAGAAGTATTTAAGTGATGTATTAGCTCGGGAGGAAGTATCCTCAACCCCCAGATGCCACCCTACTGATATCTTTCGTTATGGCAAGGGGTCGTTACAGACTTAAAGGTTTTTATCCTAAAATGTAAAATTCAGTCGAGTTTAGCTCAATCCTTAAGGTCGCTCGTGTATAGTGCCTCTGTAAGCAGAAGACGGCAATCGATTCCTGGACTGCCTCTTCGCACAAGTTTATATAGTCTTGAAATATTTACCGCTCGGGTGGGCGCCGAGGGTATGGCCTCCTCACCTGCACAGTCTCACGTCTTGCAGAAGGAAATATGTGTAAATTCTCGACAGATTAGGATGAGGGAAGAGCGGCACATGTGAGTACTGGTGTAGACTTCATGTCTCACACGGGGATCAATACGGGGAAGACCGCTTCTCCCCCCGGGGGTGGAGAAAATAGACCTCCGGGCGTAAAATTCAAATTTATGTGATGAACCGAAGAAAAATTACCGCTGCCCATTTTCTATCATGAGGCCCAGGGCGGGTCAGGAGGCCAGGAAAAGTTAGCGGAGCACAAGGTCCTGCGGGGATATCTCCTTTTTTTTTTCTTCTTCTTTTTTTTTTCCAGACATTTCCATGCGTTCAAGACTGTTTCACGCGGAGCATCTCTGGAAAATTGTTTGAGGTACCTTTTCCGTCTGGGTCGAGTCGTTTTTCTTCTGTGTTGGTGAGTTCGTCGTCCCACAGTCACCAAGGCTGAGGTATCGGGTCGTGGCTTGTGCAGCCCGACCCGACCCGACCCGACTGAGAACTGGGTGATTCACTCTGAGAAACAATCCTCCAGGAAGGGAGATTCACGCTGAAGAACAGTCTCTCGGAAGGGATGATTCACGCTGAGGAATAGTCAGCAGATCGGGATGATTCACGCTGACGAATCATCACGCCAAACGTTCCGATGGAACTAGCGTCTCTTACGACCGTCCGTAGCTTCTCGTTGCTACCGCTGGCCCGATGCGTGACCTGGTAGGTCGTAGGTTTCCAGGTCGGGCCCTACCAGTGGCACCTTGCTGAAACTAGGCCACGTGACACACACACACACACACAGAAACACTTGCGTGTAGCCAGGACACAGAGTAATTCAATCTGTTTGCATTTATGACTGTTGGGTGACTTTGGACGTGGCGAGGTCCTTGGCGTTCTGAAGGTCCCCAAGTTAACCCTGGTTCCTCCGTTAATTGCCTCGCACTGTGAACGCTCCTGTTTGGTCTAAACAGTCTGAACGCCCGTGTTGTTTAGCTGGTGTTTTGAACGCGCCAACGCTGTCAACTTGCGACAGACAGTAATGAAAGGCTCTCGTGTTGCAGGCAAGCCGGAGTTCACAGACTGATTTTCCTTCTGTTAAGACACAGAGACGATCATCGTCCCCCCGCAGCTTGATAGATTTAGGACGACTGGTCACTAATGTGGCAGTTTGTTTCTGATGACTTCATCAATGGCAAAAACACAGCTGAAGTCAACGCGCGCTGAATTCAGGACCAGGTCGTCTCTTTGGATCTCTCAAATCCAAACAGATACAGTTTAATGCCTACATACCAACACTCGTGTGTACAGAACTACAACTAGGCAGGAAGGTGCGTCTTTACGTAAACATATTTACACGTCTGATGTGAGTTACAACAGTAATATCTGTCATTGTCTCTCACAGTGATTTAGTAACCACGAATACACAGTATCTCTCTCTCTCTCTCTCTCTCTCTCACTCCCGTGTCTTTAAAACTCTCCCTAATCCTATCCCATTACTCTCTCTCCTCACACACTCTCCCAACTCTCCCAAGATGCCCTGAGACTTCCTCATTAACTCACACATTTCTCATAACTTGCCCGACACTATCACAGGCTCTCATAACTCCTCTCACTCTCTCTCTCTCTCTCTCTCTCTCTCCACAACCATTCTCGTATATTTTCTGCCTTCTCGATCCGGAAGAAAGTCTCTAGTTCATTCACAGATTTTCCTTCACGAAGAATATTTCAGTCTCTTATGTGTGTCTGTATCGTCGACAATCACCCACACATGTAGATGGACATAAGTGTGTGTGTGTGTACTCGTTTCATTTTTTCATGTGTGTATTTCTTTAATATTTCGATTTGTGTGTATGATTTCACAGACGCGAGCCACTCAGACCTGTATGGGACTTGGATTTTATCCTGTCAGCCCACCACGTCTCTGTCAGGAACCTAGTTTTCTTAAATACTTGTTTTAGATGATGAGGAAGGACTGATGTGTATGGCGTATGGTGAGCTGGAGAGAGAAATGTATGTATTAATGTATGAATGTATGACAGACTGGGTGACAGTGGGAGGCCAGACACTGGTCCATGTTTACTATGTGGTGGAGGAAATAAAAATGTATGTGCGTGTGTGTGTGTGGCGATCTCAGAAACCTTTAGCACTGTAGCATCTGCGACCCACGTTTGGCGGAGGCTTGCCACAAACCACCACAGCCACACCACGTCCGCCGCACCCACCGCGGCTGCAACGGCTGTCACACCCCTCCACCGTTGCCACCACAGCCATACCACAGCCATGCCACACCCTTCCCGCTCGCCCTCCAGCGCCACCGGGGCGATATTTCGAAGGTTCCTACAGACCTCCCTTTTCAGGTTGACTGTGATGATAAACGCCATTAAAGCGAGGGTAATGCCTTCCCCGGCCTGCCCTCGGTAACTGGACACTGCGGCAACTCGTCATTTCTGTATTTGAGGTAAATATTGGGAACAAGTGGCTGGTGACAGAGGCCATTTTCCCGTGTCCCCGTTGATCTCTCTCTCTCTCTCTCTCCCAAGAGTCAAACGAAAATCGCCCCAGCGACTTTACAGCCAAATTTCTCCGGGAGTCGCACTTTCTGTCCACTTCCAACCTGCTTTACGGGTTATAGTAACCAGGGAAGTGAAGCGAGATATGAACCTAATGAGCGGGAATCCTGTGTTAATTGCCCCGGCAAGGTCTCTGGACGCTTTAAATGTTATGTACTCTTATTATTACGAGGCAAGGAATCACATATTACGAGGAAGGGGAACTTACATATTAACTCCTCCGAGCATGTTTTGGGATCCGACTCGTATGTAGCAACGCGCTGGACGGGGGTAACGACAGAGGTGGGACCTCAGAGAAGGACCCCCAAAATTTGCTCGTTCTGAATTGTACAGCTTCGTTGTGTTTTGAAACACCGCTCAACCGACGAGACACGAGTTCTGCCCGGCCTGTTGACGCAGTTGGTCTCGTTACCTGGTAGTTTTAACTGGTCTTCTGGTTGGTCTCGTTACCTGGTAGTTTTAACTGGTCTTCTGGTTGGTCTCGTTACCTGGTAGTTTTAACAGGTCTTCTGGCGTAGTTGAGTCTCATCATCGCTGCGTAGTTTGTCCGGCCTGGTGACTTTAGCTCGTCTCATCAGCGGGTAGTTAACTGGCGCGGGTGATGGGCTGTTGCTACCACCAGTCAGTGGTTCACGGGGCCTGGTGAGGCAGTCAGTACCAACAGTCTACAGGCACACACATAATGCATTGCTGGATGACTGGACAGAGTTTGATTGTCAGGAACAACGCCATATTCAAACGCTCTAGTATATGGACTGCAGAGCCGAACCGTATACATGAAACAGACGAATCCACTCTTGGGGGAGAGAGAGAGAGAGAGACGTCAAACGCCCAAATCCCCGACGAAGACGTTCGTATCGAGGAATTCCATCCATACTCCGACAGTGAACTGGGGAACAACAGTGAACCATCCATCCAGGTACTGCTGCCTTGGGCGTAAGAGCCAGCGAACCGTCTCGGAGCTCCGGTGCCACAGTGAAACAGTGAGGTCGAGTGAAGCATTCGGGGTTCTCACTCAGGGAAGGAGTAATCTTGGATTACCATTAGTCAGACTTCTCGCAAAGCCGGCGGAGCTGAGCAGAGCTTCGTAATACTGTTCGCTAAAGGCTTCCGACTCCTTCCGAAGCAGTGCTGGAGCAGTTCACAAGTTCCGACCCCTTAAAGCAATGCTTCGAGCTGTTCAGATTCTGACTCCCGAAGCAGTGCTCGAACAAGTTCAAATCCCGACTCCCTCTGAAGCAATTCCCGACACCTCCAGTTCTCAGTATTTTAGGTATAAACAGAAGACATTTTATTAAATTCAGTGAAAAGTTCGTATTGATTCAAATAAAATACGTGTTTCAAGTCGCAAAGGATCAAATACGATCAGCTAGTTAGCTCGTTACGTGAAAATTCTGATGGAAAGTAATATAAAGTATTGGATGTAATCTGTCTGGCTCAGCTAATACTGTTTTATTTCACAGTACTGACGCATGGTCGTGTTTAAATCTCATACTACAGACAGATACGTAGGGGCCCTATATAGACACAGACACACCAGAACAAGACACAGGAAAACACACACACAAACACATAGCTGTTGGCTCCATCACTTGGTAGTGTAGTTTGAGTGTAGTCCCTCATTATAGTGTGGCTTGTGTCCTCACACCTCAACTCACGGTGTACTCTTCTCACAGGGAGACAGAGACATTTACAGTGCTTTGTTACAGGGAGACAAGAGACATTTACAGTGCTTTGTTACAGGGAGACAAGAGACATTTCCCGCGCTTTTCAAACCTTTTTGACAAACAGGAATTTAATATCCACCTCCCCAGTCGCCACTAATGAATCAATCGAGTATTTTAATTCATAATTATCCGACTGGACTTTTATTTCGCGTTTTGATCCTTCTCCGTAGACGACCTCTCGTCGATCCACGGCGCAAATTGCGACGCGAGACTCGTCCGTCCGTCCGTCCCTTGCTGACGCCGTACGCGTCGTGTTACGAGCCAGTCCGTCTCACTACAAGCTACTGGGACCTCGTTAAACCTTCACGGTTTACAAGCTCTTCGTCATCGCCTGTTATGGAGTATGTTATATATCTCTTACCTCCGAAGGTAGAATAGACACTTCCTTGTTTATCTTGCTTTCTCGTTCTCTGTCTTATTCCGTACCACAGTGCTTGTGTGACCTATCTTCTTTTTTCTTCGAGTCATGTTCACTACATTGTAGACGATTCTTCCTGCTTACAACGGCCCAGGACGGGTTCATGTCACGTATGACATCAGTCTTTCCCAGTGTCGCGATTTCCCCCCCACCACGCACACCTCCTACTGAAAGGTCAGGCCTCAACCCACCTCCCCTCCTTCCTCCTGCTCCTGCTCCTCCCCCTCCTCCTCTCCTCCCTCGCCTGCACATGACCCGTCAATATCCCCCGAGGGGGAAGGGGGGTGTCGGGGGCATGTGCCGCCCCTATACATTCAAGTGGGATCAAACACTTTTTCCCCCACAGGTAACTTTACTGCTCCAGTTGGATACAATTCTTTTTTATATTTTTATAATGTCCCCCGAAACGAGAGCTGTCTCTGTGGTGTGTATAGCCGTTGCCCGATTCGCGAGATCCTGAAATAGTAGCCGTGTTTTTGGCCGTGTTTCAGACGACGGACACGCTACGCTGTTAGCAAAGCACAGCACAGGAGGAGGGGAGGGACACAGTATAGCAGTAGGACATATTAACACAGCGTGGCAGTGGGTAACTTTGTACTCATTCCCGATTGTTCATTGCCTCTGTATGAGTCTTTTTCTCTCTTTTGCACTCACGCGTACTCACGTCGTGTGTGTGTGTGTGTGTGTGTGTGTGTGTGTAAGAGAGAGAGAGAGAGAGAGAGAGAGAGACTTATTTCGAAGTAATGAATCATTAGTAATTATAAGTGTCTGGGTTAGTTTGTGACTGCTACACACAGTCTCTCGCCCAGTCGAAGAAAGTACCTTCCAGTCCATTGAAAAAAAAAAAAAATCCCATGTTGTCGAATTTGATAAACCATTTGTTTTACGTAAATGGTTTTAAGTTATAGTTCCTGTAGTTAAGGGTTGTAAACCAACCAGTCCATGACTAATATATCATATATTTTATCCTTTCTTGTAACATATACGACATTTTATCCATTTCCTCACAAACCACGCATCTCGGCCTCTCCATACACAAATGGTATACCACCACATACAGAGGAGTACAGAGAATGCAAAGCAATTCAGACAGCAACAGACCAATGGATCCATTCGAGTCTGTTTTTTGATAGTGGAAGATATCAGAAACTGGACCCCCACCCCTACACACACACACACACACACACACACACACACACCACCCCTACACACACACACACACACACACACACACACACACACACACACGTCTAGTTTCTGTGCCTTTGATGTACAAGCAATTCCATACCACGTCGCCCATCATCTTGCACACCTGCAGGAAAGGGACTAGATACCACCCTACTATAGCACTGAACATTTTTCCATTTTCTCTAATCCAATCTTAGAGGACGAGCCGTGTTTTACAGTTTTTTTTTCTTATTCTTTATTTTCACAACCGTGTGATGTTACGTCCGGTAGCAGTTGTGTCAACAGAGAACACAGACAGAATGTCTTTACTTCAATGGTAAACAGGAAATATGGTTTCTCTGGATACCCCAGTTGTTTGAGGGGGTCACACACACACACACACAGATACATACGAAAGCATACACCATACAGACGCCCTTACACACACAGACAGACACACAGTCGCCTTGGTAGCCACCTCTTGACCCTTCAGCAGACGCAATTAGACAGACAGACAGACAGACAGGCAGGGAGGGAGACAGACAGTCGTCTTGGTAGCCACCTCTTGTCCCTTCAACAGACGCACTTAGACAGACAGACAGACAGACAGAAAGGGAGACAGACAGACAGACAGACAGAAAGGGAGACAGACAGACAGACAGTCGTCTTGGTAGCCACCTCCTGACCTTTCAACAGTTTATAAACAGTTCTTTCCCCAGGACGGACCTTGGACGTTGCTATAAGAGGGGAATTAAGCTTAGAAAAAAATAAAAAAGGTTTCAAATAACAATAATGATTTTTTTTCCGGAGGATACTTATTTATGCAAATTGCGTGTGGCTATAATTAAGTTTGGCTATGAGTGGTTAATTATTTTCAATAGCGAATTAGCGCATAATATTAATGAGAATACAAAATGCTGATTATTACGTATCTATGTGAATGTATGTCTCTCTCTCTTCTCTCTCTCTCTCTCTCTCTCTCTCTCTCTCTCTCTGTATGTATT
Organism: Panulirus argus; assembly: GCA_038088735.1. Lineage (NCBI taxonomy): Eukaryota > Metazoa > Arthropoda > Malacostraca > Decapoda > Palinuridae > Panulirus > Panulirus argus. The sequence continues at coordinate 11,937 of JAYMFT010101735.1, forward strand.
TACGTATGTAAGACAATGGACACTTCTTCCACCTCGATCTGTTTACTGTATTTAACCTTCTTGACACCGAAGCCAGCAACAGTTCCGTCACTACTGTCGTAACTGAGGATTTAGCGATCTTCTGCACAAAGCAATTCCTTCGTCTTTTTTTGTTTACCTACAGACGCTGTGCTGTCGGGAATGCGTACCCACACGATCATGGCCTCTCTTTCCCTTCCTTATCTACTCGTACGTCTCTCTCTCGTTGATCCTGGGTTTACCTGTACGACGGTACGAGCTCTTTTTTTAAGCACGGAGGTACGACTCCTGAGGACGGAGGTACGACCCCTGGACGCATCAGTTCGACACCTCGGGCGTGACAGTGCGGCCTCCGGCGTTTTGACGCAGTGTTGCCCGTGCAACAATTAGCGCCAGTTCTGCCCAGGACGCAAAAGCCACGTCGTCGTTGTTTTGGTGACCCAGAGCGCCCGAAGCAGAGCTGGCGACCGAAGGTCGCAACGGAGGAGGGGTGGATGGGGACTTGCCTCTCAGGGAATGATTGACGTGGAAGGCAGCAATCGTCCTCAAGGAGGAGAAATATATATTATTTTTGTTGTTGGTGTTCGCCAGTTCCTGGTAGTGTGTGTGTGTGTGTGTGTGGCTTGCATATTGAATATTTCCCTCTGATGTTTTTACGACCCTTGAGGAGAGACAGACGCGATTACGGCCGTGACGGGAAAACAAGGAGGTTATCACTTTGCGCCTTCCTCGTGTCTCTGTATCTCGTAAAGACGAACATTTGTGGTCAGAATGTCATATATCTTTTTTTTTTTTTTTTTTTTTTTCCCCGATGGCTGTGTTGACAAGTGATTTGGGATGACGTAGTCTGGCGCCCCAGTGTTCAGGACCGTAAGGCACCGCGCGTCTCTCAAGTGAAGGATGTTTTCCGTGCATGTAATTAACAGACGTATTGACCGTCTACTGTCAGGGGTCGAAGGTTGTGATGAAGGAAGGGGTTAAACTGACGACTTAAGACTTGTATCTTCTTCGTAATTTACACGTCGCAGTTGTTCATATTCATGAAATCCTAATTTGTGTGTTTTGATAAGGTTTGATAGTGTTTCATTAATTCATTTGTCTGTGGCTTTATTTTCCAGTATGACACAGTGAAGGGGCTGGAGTTCGAGTCCTTCCTATTGGCCAGGATCCTTCTTCTTTTCCAGGGTTCTTTCTTTCGGCCGGGATCCTTCGTCTTGGGTAGGATCCTTCGTCCTGGCCAGGATCCTTCTTCTTGGCCGGGATCCTTCGTCTTGCCCGGGATCCTTCGTCTTGGGTAGGATCCTTCGTCCTGGCCAGGATCCATCGTCTTGGCGAGGTGGACAGGGGTGTATATCCCTCAGGTGTGGGACCATCAGTCATCGTCACGGGGCAGAGGAGGACGAGGACTGTCGAATCCCCCCCACCCCACCCCCCCACCCCGCATGGGAGTTCATCGTCACCACGGTGCTCACGCCTCCCTTGTCGCACCCTCACATTTCTGTCTCTGGTCTGGTCCTGTCCTTCCCCTCCCCTCCCCTCCCTGTGCTGGTGTCCGTGGCATCGGCAACGCCGCCGTCAGGAGGTGCTCGTGGGGTTGGGAGGGTGGGGGGTGGGGGAAGAAGGGGGTGAGAGACGTGTCAGGCCCCCTGGTGATGGTGGCCACCCCGACGCCCCAGCTCAAACCCCGTCTCGCCGCATGAGGGGATTCCTCTCAGCCGTGCCTCACAGCAGGATGAACACCTGTGTCTGGCAGGAGAGAGAGGGAGAGAGAGAGAGAGAGAGAGAGAGAGAGG
>JAYMFT010101746.1:0-13746 GCA_038088735.1 Panulirus argus
TGTATGTGTATGTATGTATATATGTATATGTTGGTATGTATATATATGTACTGTGCATATATGTGCATGTATGTATACGAGTGTTATGTGGGGTGGGGTGGCGGCAGAAATGGATGGAGGCGAGCAAGTATGAATAAGTACATGTGTACATGTGTATATGCATGTGTATGTATTTATATGTATATATGTATATGTTGGTATGTATATGTTTGTATTGTGCATATATGTGTATTATGTATATATGTGTTTATGTGAGCATATGGATCTTTCTTAGTCAGTTTCCTGGCACTACCTCGCTAACATGGGAAACAACGATCTAGTATAATAAATAAATAAAAAAATATACATGTGTGTTAGTTTGTTATATATATGTTATCATTTATTCATGATTTTACATGGAATCAATGGGTTGTGTGTCAAAAAAATAAAACAAAAAGGAGCAGCAATCATCAAAATGTATGAAATAACACAACAGAATTAAATAATTATGATCAAAAAAATCTCCAGTATATTCACTCACCACAGTGGTTGAGTTCTTGTTGGAGAAGGCGCAACACAGCAGTTGCCTCTGTGCGCTGATCAAGGTCACCAGGGGTGACCATAAGACACATGTCTACATCACTGCAATCTGCACCAAATCCGCTTAGAGATGACCCAACCACATATAACCGACAATTAGGCAGCACATTCTGGAGAACGAATCTAATTTTCACACTCAATTCAAAGAACTATAAAAAAACAAATATTCATATATACATATTTATATATATCCCTGGGGATTGGGGAGAAAGAAACTTCCCACATATTCCCTGCGTGTCGTACAAGGAGACCAAATGGGGAGGGAGTGGGGGTCTGGAAATCCTAACCTCCAGTTTTTACGTTTCCAAAAGAAGGACAGAGAAGCGAGCCAAGTGTGGATTTTCCCTCTATGGCTCAGTCCTCTGTTCTTAATGCTACCTCCCTAAAGCGGGAATAGGTGAATATGCATGAAAAAGTACTGAGGCTGAAAAAGGGACAAATAAAAGTTAGGGTGAGAGTATTGGCAAGCTGGAGGGGAAATATGAAAAAATTTTGGAAGGAGGTAAATAGTATGAAGAACACAAAAAAAATGGAGGCATCAAGGAGGGGAACAGATAGGTAACAAGCAAGGAAGAGGTAAAGAAAAGATGGAGTAAGTATTCTTAGGGAATGCTGAATGTGTCAGATGATAGGGTGGCAGGTAAAGGGTGTTTGGGACTTGGAGGTATATCGAGTTAGAAAAAGTTATGAGAAATGGTTTGGTGAAAATAAAGGTGGTGGTGAAAGCCTTGTATAAGAAGTGTGGCAAAGCAGCTGGAATGGATAGGATTGCAATTCAATTTCTCAAGGAAAGGGTTGACAGCACTGTTGATTGGTTGGTTAGGATTTTCAATGTATGTATGGCTCAAGCTGAGGTGCCAGAAGGCTAACAAAAATTGTATAGTGCCATTATATAAAAGCAAAGGAGACAAAAATGAATGCTCAAATTAATTAAGTAAGGCTAAGTATATCTGGTTGGTGAGTTGTATAAGAATTGTGACATAAACTGAAAGTGTTTGGAATTATCAGGGCCTTAACATGCAGGATGATGAAAGGTGTGAAACAGAATGAGCAACTTGGGGCAATGTCATATACAGGGGTTAACATGGTATCAATGGGCTGAACCAGGGAATATGAAGTGGCTTGGGGAACCATGGAAAGTCTGTAGGGCTTGCATGTGGCTAAGGAGCTCTGGTTTTGGTACATTATATATAGGAGCAAGAGATCTGATGTGAGCAAATGAGGGTGGTCTTAATCTGTTCTTGGCACTATCTCACTACACAAGAAATATCGAATCAGTATGAAGACACAATGTACTACAAAAAAGCTAAATAAGAAAATGCTACTTATCCAAGGCAGGGCAGAAAAAGTCAGAACTGAAGGTCAGCAATATCTAATCATATCTAAGGATCCTATATTCATGAGGCAGGTCAGTAATGATGGCCTGGAACGATTACTTATGTTAAGTGGAAGTTGCCAATTGCTTGGCAGGTGGGCCAAGCCAAGCTGTAAGCCACTATCATTAAACAGTTTGTGAAGGGTTAAAAGCAGAAGCCTAATTAGAAGGCAGAAAATCAAGGGACTTCCAATCTCCAGGGAACCTAAAGATTCCCTCAAGGATAGTGGGATGAACTGGCCTTAGAGTGAAATACTACGAGTGATCTTCAAAATTATATCAGCTGAGGCACCACTACTGTGACAGCAGTTAATAAAACTGTTAAAATGAAGCAGTCTTACATAGTAACTTTTCAATAAACAATAATTCTTATTCCTCAACACACTTTCTCTACTGCCTCACACATTCTTAAACACCAAACTCTACAATGAACATTTCCATTTTCTCTATACTTTCTTGCCTTACTATACTCCAATTTCCTGTTTTCTCATCCCTTAAGTGATCTAGTCCACCAATTAAAATACACACATTATATTCTCCTTTCTTACAAGAACAAAGCTAGAAGTGATGATTAAACCAAGAAGGTAAAGTCTTTAGCAATGTTTGCAAATATTGTTGAATGTATGAAGATAGTGACCACAGAAACTAGAAAATATAAAGCATGCACTACATAACTCAAACCCAAAGAGGTGAAGCTGTGACACTTGAAAGACTCATTCAGTATCCTGAGTAATTTGTGCTAGGTAAGTACAAATTTGATTGACTGGTGAAAGATTGTAACTGAAGCCTATGTAGTTTATTGTAAAATATGCTCCTGAACCTCTTGTACTAGTCTACAATTTGGAAGCAGAAAATTTATTAATGATTAGATATATTGTACTTACAAACCGAACTTACCCTAATTATTCTGAATATCTTTTCTTTCAATCTGAGCTTCTTGAGAAATGTCTTGTTTGTCTGTTGATGTCGTCTGAAAGTATCCCAAACTTGCTGTGATATAGAATCCCACTCAGATCCTGTCAACAGTTCATTTGGAGTATCAACCACTTCACACACCCACCTACTGTTTCCACTTACCCTCTCCTCACTGAATGTTCCTGCACGGTCACTCAGAGGTCTACTTTGGTCCCGGTGGTTTTCACTATTTTGTGGTAGACAGTGGTTGTTATATTGATTTGTGTGGTTATTATATCTATTATTATAGCCCCTCCCTGGATTAAATCTCCCGTGGCGGACATCACTAATCCCATGGTGGTTAAAGTTCCTTCCATGGTGCTCATACTGCCCATAGTAGTTATAGTTATTATAACCCCTCTCATATCTCCGGCCTTGATAGTTGGTGCAATCCCTGTTTGCCAGATCTGGACTGTGGTAGCTGTAGTACTGATTGTTCCCTCTGATACCACCATTATTACCACCATATCCCCCACCATGCTGGTTCTGATGATGATGATGATGATGATGCTGGTGAGGCTGGCTATGGTGGTAGTTAATGTGGTGAGATGGATGGTGGTGGTTATTATGGTAGTAAGCGTTGTGCCCATCAGCATTGTTATTGTATCTCCGTTTCTGTCGGGGGTTGCGGTAAGATCCCTGAGAGCTGACACTGCAGGCACCAGGAGACTCACTTCGGGACTCTCGGGTGGTATTACCAGCGATGCTGCTAACAGGTACATCTAGGTGACGTCTGTAAAGCCAAAAGTATTTACTTTATTCTCTGTTGCTCAAGCATTTTTCCATCTTCACATCTCTATCAAAAATATGCTTATGAAATTTCCTACTGCAACAGGGAAGCATCCTCTTATACTCTGATGATACTCCTCCATTCTGCTACAGCAACAGGGAAGCATCCTCTTATACTCTGATGATACTTCTCCATTCTACAAGAAAATAACATTCAATTATTAACCAGAATCTACACATTCATTTTCTTATTAACTGCTAGTCATTTACACTCTAATCTAATTCTAAACTTGACATCTTTCTTTGGTCTTGCATCTCCATTTTCCTATACCTGTTTCTCTTTGAACTAAGTTTCTAATACCATTAGTCCTCATCCAATCCTTAGTTCTGCATATAACTGCTAGCTTCAACCAAATACCTGTTAAAATGCCTTCACATTCCCTTACTTTCATTGTGCTGTTCTGTCTGCAATATTCAGCCTCTAATTCAGCTTCCTCTGGATGTACTTCTAATCTTTTTGCCTTCATATTCACACTCCCTACCTTAAACAATCTTCAGTCAAAAGGTAAGTCACATCATACCACAGTATCATAAATCCATAAATGCCTCCACCTAGCCATGTCTATACAAAACATGCTTTCTTTCCAGAAAACAAAACAAACAGTATTTTTTCTATTCCTACTTTCTCTTAAACTATATAATATGTATTCATATATAACCTTGCACAGAATGTATTAGCAATGATTAGGCTCAATGATGCACACATTCCACATATCTTGTCATTGTTAATATTCACCAAGTGCCCATACATACCAATGAAATCCTCTTCCAAACTGCAGTTTACTTAATTGTTCATAACAATCCATTGCATGGACATTCTCCCTCTGGTCTCATTCCCTACCTGTTCATTTAATATCTCAATGAAACTCAGTTGATCAATTCTTCCCTGTCACCTGCTTCAAGTCACCTTTAATTGTGTACCTTGTCTAAAAACTATGCATCAGCAATCAATAAACTTTTAATAATTGTCAACATTTATCAAAATTCATAAAATATCTTATGCATATCCACAAACACCTTCCATTTAGCCTAATCATATCATAATCATCAATATGGGAGATAATTTAATCACCTTTACAGTGTAGTTCCCTGAACTGACCTTAGTTAATGGATGAACTGTTACATTTTCAAACTTCTTCCTTTTCACAATGTCAGATCACTCCATATGGCTTTTAAATTACTCAAAAACTCAAAATCTCTTTACCATGTATCTGTTCCACAAAAAAGAAACATATAAATCCTCTAAAGCAATATACCAATATAATTTATGTATCACTTAGTAAACTTCACAACTGTCAACCTACATATACAGTTTGCACCATAAGTTAAGGAACAAGAGGGCTGTTGACTTATTGCGGAAATAGTTTCATGTCTCTTAAGGGGACTTTAGCAAGTGAAATATGTTAAGCTGTGCATCAACAGCACTAATAATATGTTTGGCAATAATGTGATACTGCATCATAACCATCAGTTTGTGTCCAGCAACCATGAGGCTTGTGTTTGTTTTGTTCGTCTGTATGCTAGGTAATTTTTCTCCATGTCTGTCTGCAAATGCCTAGATCTTGTGCCCACCCATTATGCATAGAAGAGTTTCAACAACGGAGGGCACTGTAGTACTGATAGTTTTATGCAAAGCACACCATAATTTGAAATATATAACTGTATAAATATGTGTCTGCCAGCAAAGTGTCCAAAGGTTGGTGAAGTAGTTCAAGGGGTTATGGGAGTCCATTTAACTAGCTCCTCTTCCTAAGTCTGACCTGTAAAGTGATTGCAGGACAAGTTATGGGCTCCTGATCCCTGATGACACATGAAATCAACCAGAACAACCCTAACTTGCTCAAGCATATCTTACTAAGGAGTATTCAAAAGTTATTTCATAATGACTGGGATTTTGTAGTCTTCATGCCCGACATAAACCTTTACTGGCTACCACACAGATGGATAAATGAGGGAGAACTGTGTTGTGGAGAGATAAAGTGACATTTACAGTAACTGGAAACATTAGAGGGAGGGTCTACAGGCCACCACACTTGGATCTGCAACTGCCACAGTAAACAGAAAAGACTGTAGACCATCCTCCTCCTCTTTTGGTTTGAGGCTGTTTCAGCTACTATAGTGTAGGTAATTTGGTAATTTTACCCTAGAATGTGAAAGTGAACAAAGTGGTGTACTTAAATTTACTAACTGACCATTTACCTGATTCAGTGCAAAGACAAAAATATTTATGCTGCATGGGGCTATCTTCCACTCTGCTAGGTCTGTTACACAGCGACTGCATGATAGTGAGGTGAATTATTTCAAGGACTGGCCAGGAAACAGCCCTAACCTAAAACCAACTGGATACCTGAAGTCCATTGTGAAGCAGAGACTACATAATATGGACAGGTCTTTTGTGCCAAAGCCAGAAGCAGCAATTAAGCAGCTACAAGGTAGTTTTTCCCTAAAACTACTTAAGAATCTTGCTGACAACATTCCTAACAAGCTACAAGACTGCATCAAGAGGATGGAGAATGTAATAAAGAATTAATCATGTTGTTACATGTTTACTGCATTATTTTTAGGTCACAATCATAAAAATTTTCTTTTCTTTTGGTCACTTAACCATAAAAAAATTCTATTTTTAGCTCACGACTAAAGTCTCAGCGCAGATTGTAGACTTCAGTTCCTGATACAGTTCATGGTCAATTTGTTTTTTACCTCCATCTTCAGAACTGTAATCAACACCCTGTTACCTAATCGAAACTTGATATAAAGCTGTTTTGCTAAGAAACAATTACTCAGTTCCAGGGAAGAAGTACATTCAAAATAAACAAACAGTGACATTACTAAAGTGTAACTTGATAAATACATGTTTTTAGCAGCTGACACAAACTAGTCACCACATTAACTTCATTTACCTTTGTATTAAAACAACTAAATCACCAGAGAGCATATTCCTCTTCAAAACAAAGATATTGATAACATGTCCGGTAAATGTGTGAGATACTTTTCCTGAAAATAACAGCACTAAAATTTTTAAACTTATTAAAAAATATGCTGAACACAAAGGGAAACACAGTCTGTGCACCACAATCTGCAGAGTAGACTCACTTGGTACCATGTTTTGGATCAATGGCTTCTGGGCAGGTGTCAGCAGAGAGAATGGAGGGCCCAGGAGGGGTGGAGCAGCGTGATGAGTAACCTGTGTCACATCCTCCACTACTTGTTGACTCGCCACCATCTTGACTGTGAATGCCACTCATTATAAACAAAGTATTATCCAAGTTGTATATAACTGGATACTTACATTATCTTTACGTGAAGTCTTGATATCACTGAACATACTTTAAACATTTCTGATGAAGACTTAATATTTATTAAAATTTCAACACTAGCCAAGTCTATCCAAGGAAAAATGGCATAAATGCTCTTCCTGGCCAAAAGAATTATAAATGGTCACTAGAAATACACTTTCCTAAAGCATGTTTGCAATGATTTATGTCAAGATGTGTGACTCAATGGCAGAATGGATTATAAAAACATGTAATGAAAGCAAGTTAGTGAACAGATGCATTTCTTCTGGTCAGGAGTGTGCATACCAATTCTTTTTTTTTTTTTTCTTCTTTTTTTATAAGATCAGGTTTGCTGGAAGGCAAAAATGGTTATAATGTAAAATTTTGGATGTAATATGCTTAAAGAAACAGAAACAATCATTTGTGCCACTTATGTAAGTCTTTAGTTTAGTTGAACTCGCTGTTAGGCATAATTCAATCTACCTTGAGCTATAAGCATGATACATGGATTTGTATTAATAGAATTATATATAATACAAGCTTTGATAAGAGTAGAAAATGATGTCAGAAGATGATACTGAAAAGTTAAAAGAATGGCTGACAATGTGAATAACTGTTGGGTCTTGTTTTATTAGCGAGATGAATGTAAGACGGATGACTGAACTGAAAGTAAGGTTGCAGAAGAGCAACAAGCAAGCAAGAACAGGATTAGAGATATCAATAAAGAGATGAAAGGGTAGAGTGCATATGAGAGTAAGCATGAAATGTCTAAAATTGTTCAAGGACTGTGGAGTCTGGACAAGAACTATTAAAGGAGCTATTCTACTGGATAGAGGGAGATGGCGTATTACCTCCATATAAATAAACATACATATCAATTAAATATTTTTCCTCAGCGACATACAAGCCCCATGACAATACAATACTTTCATGTAATACATTTAAGGAAACTATCAAATCACCAAAAACAAAATAAAGCTGTTAGTCATATCATATACCTAACTTTCATCATAAGCAAATTCTTACCCTTTTTTATGCTGCTGACTTCCCTTCCACAGGGCATTCTGCAACAGCTTCTCAACCTCCTTTGCATCAACAGCTTTACAGGGTGCAGGTAACTGGGGCTGGGAAAATTGGTCATCTTTGTTGTTCTCTTCCTCTCTGCCTGACACAGACTCCAAGTAATCATGGACATGGACATGAACATCATACTTGGTGACAGGCCCACAGTACTTCTCAGTATGGTGTTCTGGTTCAACAACCTTACTAGGCACACAGTACTTCTCAATATGGTCTTCTGGTTCACCACCTTTGCTGAGAGAAAGTTCTTTCTTCTTGTTACTACTATTGCTATTAACAGTCTTGTTGTTATTGTTATTCCTGTTCTTGACACTATTATTGTTGTTGTTGTTGTTGTTGTTCTTGTTCTTGTTACCACTGTAGATGCTACTGCTGCTGTTGCTTCCTCGTAAAACAGTCAAAGTTTCCTGACCACCAGCAGGTGAAACCATTCTGAAGTGGAACCCACCAAGACACAAGACTCTTTCTACAGATGTTTCCACGTTAAATAATTCTGTTGCTAGGTGATCCTGGGGCTGACAGTCACCCTGCTTGCTTACCAATTCCACACCACCAACAGTGCTAGCACCACCAACACCACTTACACCAGAGTTTCCACAACACTGACCACTAATAAGATTATTTGCACTAATGGTATACAGCTGACTATTATTTGTACTATAACTGTTGCTTTGGTTTATTACAGAGACAAACCCAGCAATGGAACCACCTAAGTGTGCCGGATGAATGTTAATATGGTACTGCAATGGGATACTGTGAGATACAGAAGATATATTTGGGGTTGTGGAGGATGAGATGGAGCTTGAAAGATTGGAGTCTAGGGTGATGAGGTGTAAGAGACTGTCGGTGAGCTGCCGTCTGTTGGAGACACCACACTTGGCTGCCACCTGAAAAAATTTTTAATATAAGTTGGTATTACACAATGGCAATCAACAAGTATCAAACTACTGAGCATGAAGATTAAATGAAATCCATACAATAATAAAATATTGTTCCTTATTTTTACAGAACCTTACATGTTTTTCTAAAATATCACTCGTGACACTTGCCAGATGCTTCTGGTAATATTGTACAGGGGTACGTAGAGACAGCAGTAGCATCCCAATTCCTCTATCAAGGAATGAAAAGTATTGAAAACTGGAACTGAAATAGCTGTAATAACAGTACATAATACAGTAAAATTTGATAGTTATGCTCCACTTACACATGCATTGCCCTGCTGTACTTGCATTTACAAAATTTTTTTATTTGCTACACCTAATTTGATTCCATTCATTCTAATACTTTTTGTCAATATTTCCACACATTTATTCACATGATTACACAATCTGCTTAAAATGTTCAATGCTCCCCATCTCAGCTTCTCCCACAGGACATGCAGTTATATATTTGTAAACGTGTAAAAGAAATGAGCCTCTCCTCCAGTCTCAATGGAGTTCAAGACATATTAAAACAGAAAAAATATGAAAGCACCTATCTACCTACCAACCAGAAAGAGAGACAGACACAGAGATTGTGTTCATACATATGCATCTACAACAAGATTTTGTCAAATTGGCAGGGCAAGTGTACAGCACTCACTGCACCTCTTCCTTATGAATGAGACTATTCCTCTTTGCTGCCACATGCTAATCATCAATTCTGAGTTCAGCTGCAACTGATTACTAATCAACAACATGTTTTTCATAAATGTATCTGTATCTGTTCCATGAACATCTCTTTTTTTCCACTGTCAGTATTCTATATAAGTGCTTGAGCTTCCTTGCTGGGCTCTTATATTTTAGCTGATATATTTCTGGAAACAACATGTCCTATAACATCCTCCTGCCTTGTGGGGTCTCACAAATCCCTGTTCCCACATGGTCAGCTTCCTGAGTGTTAAAGGAATCTCATAAGGATAGGGGCAGGAGGATAACATATGGGGGTGGCAATGCTGTTTCCTGAGGGGTGGGGCAATGCCGAGAATGGATGAATTCGAGCTAGTACGAATATGTACATGTGTATGTATGTATAAGTATGTGTAAGCAAATGCATGTATATATACATATTTGTGCATGTATGTATATCTATATATGTGTTTGTGAGTGTATTAGTCTTTCCTCATCTGTTTCCTGGTGCTACCTTGCATTAGTGTGGGAAACAGGGATCAAGTATAATAATAATAATAATAATAATAATAATAATAATAATAATAAAAATAATACCAATAATAATGATAATAATAATGAAAATAATAAAATATTTTCCATGCACACTCACTACATCCTGCCTTAGCCAGGTAGCATCAAGAACAGATGACCAAGCCTTTGAGGGAAAAATCCTTACTTGGCCCCTTCTCTGTTCCTTCTTTTGGAAAAGTAAACCAGGGTCATCAATATGTAATCACAATCAACAGGTGAAACTATCAAAATCAAGAAGGAAGCAAATAACTAATAACAAAATCAAGGAGGGATAAATGAATAAAAAGCTAATTATCATAATGACAATTATTGAAACAAGTCTCTTATGAAAAAAAGTGATAGAACTATAGTAAGACTTCCATGAAGGAGAGTTAAAAATTAATATACTATTGGTTACTACAAAATCAGTCAACACATTCCCCATTCTCCTTGTTCCCTCCAATTTTGACATATATATCCTCCTTGTCAAAGTTTCCTTTCTCATTCTATGTGTGTAAACCATTTCAGTACCCCTCTTATGAAAAAAATGATAGAACTATGGTAAGACTTACATGAAGTAAAGTTAAAGATGAATATATTAAAACCAACTAGCACCACGCATTGACCTCAAACATTTCATTTCCAACACATTCACCCTTCTCAGCACATCCTTGCCTACAGAATATTCCACACATCCATACAATATTGTTAGGACTACTATATCTTCAAACATACCCATACTTGCCCCCCCCACATAACGATCTCTCTTTTCACATATTTTTCAGTGCTCCAGAACCTTTGCACACTCACCCACCCTATGACTCACCTCCACTTCCATGGTTCCATTCGTTGCCATATCCACTCCCAAGTATCTAAAAACTTCATCTTCTCCTATTTTTCTCCATTCAAACTCACATCCCAACTAACATCCCTCAACCATGATAAACCTAATAACTTTGCTTTAATTCACATTTACACTCAACTTCTTCCTTTCACACACTCTTTCACATTCAGTCACCAACTTCTGCAATTTCTCACCCAAATCTGCCATCAGTCCTGTCTCAGCAGCAAACAACAACTGACTTACTTCCAAGGCCCTTTCATCCTCTACAGACTGCATACTTTCCCCTCTCTCCAAGACTTTTGCATTTAGCTCCCTCATCACCCTATCCATAAACAAATCAAACAACCATGGTGACATCAAACACCCCTGCTGCATACCAACTTTCTCTAGGAACCATTCATTCTCCTCTCTTCCTACTCGTACACATGCCTTACACCTTTGGTCAAAACTTATCACTGCTTCTAGCATAATTTTTAAGACCTTCAACAAGGTATCTCTATCAACCCTATCATATGCTCTCTCCAGATATAAGAAGCATAAAGCAATGTCAAGCTATGCATCACCAACTACTGAACCGAGTACCTAGTTAACCATAATATACTCCCAACACAGGTGTTCCAAATGTCAACCAACTCGCACATTTACCCAATTACACAAGCCACCACCACAAAAAGCTGCAGCCAAACCTGTTACTTACCTGTAAATACTAATGCTGACCCACTACAGACATCCCTAAAAGCTGCCCAAGTTCTATCCATAACTGTACTAACCCACTCAAGCCCATCTCAATGCTAACCTACTGCAGTCCCTGAGGCGACCAACTACAACCTACACTACAGCTGATCCACTGTGGTGATCCACTACAAAAAACAACAATTGTGCAGAAGCATTGTTGACCCTTAACTTTTTTTTTTTTTTTTTTCCTAATCAGTGCTTACATTATGCTGTCCCTGTGTGATGGCCTAGAACAGTTCAGACTAATGTTTAACCCTACCTACAGAAACAAAATGCAATCAAATCCACTGATGACCTACTGAAGTCCTGAAATATGATGATCCATTAAATTCCACACTAATGCTAACATGACAGCTCATACCTGTATTATCAACAGTCCCATCACTACAAGTGCAGTCCCAGACCAAAAATACACAATAATCTATCTATATCTCTGACGCTTGTTCCAACTGGAACTCCCTCAAGGGGTTGGCCAATAATACCTGAAAATACTGACTCATGCGTTACATGACCCCATCTGCTCAAGGTTACACTGCACATGAAGTCAACTTTAGTGAGATTGTATAACTAGCAGAACAGTCTCATCAAAGAACTCATTCCAAAGGAGGTCACATTTCCCTGCTACTGGCAGTTGCAGAGCCCTTCCAAAGGAGGTCACATTTCCCTGCTACTGGCAATTGCACAGCCCTGGGAGGCAGGAGCCTCTGGAAAGAGGGCCTGGATATCACCAGGAGTATTTCTTAAAATGAGGTTCTGGGATAATTCCTGATTGTTATGGGAGTTCTATAAAGATAAAAGGGGCAGGAATAAAGTAGCAAACTGACCCACTACAGTTTTTAACAGCTCTGCGAACAGTATTCCCTACCTTTATTAAACCACTACCATTCATAAAAATGTTAGGTTACGACAATCCTTGTGGTTACATTAGCATCTAACAGTGCTCAAACACTGCAATCCCTAAAAAAGATGGACAGTAGTCCCTACTAGTAAAATCAACCTACAATATTCCCCAGCAGTCATAATTCAGTTTTCCTACTAATACCTTGGTAATAACAGATATACCCTGCAAGTACCATATACTTCTTAAAGAAGTCATTGAAATTCCTACAAAATAAACAAGATGCGATGAAATTATTTCAAGCAAAATTAGACATTTACTCTGTAACAAACTGACATGAGAGAGGATATCTAAGGAACCCTACAACAAGGGATTGCAACCCAACTGCCAAACATAGCCCCAGCCCGTCACTAAAAAATAACCACTCAGGACAATGAAGAAACAAATCTGAGAGGAAAGAAATAATAACTCAAGGAGAATTGATATGCTAGGATTACAAGAACAATTATCTAACTGTTCCTCTATCTTGTGAGATGCACAACACTGGAGTTGTAGAAGCCCCTGGATTTTTTTGATGCGCGTCATTTGGTTACATAATAAGACTTTGGTCGACAAACAACCTGATCCAGCAGCCTGGCCTGTGGGGGTGAAGACCTCCAAAGACTTCAATAATAAAAAGGATTGTTGAATGTGTCTGATGATAGAGTGGCAAATGTAGGGTGTATTGGTCAGAGTGGGGTGCAAAATGAGAGAGTCAGGGAGAGTGGTTTGGTGGAGAGAGAGGAAGTGGTAAAAGCCTTGCGGAAGATGAAATGCGGCATGGCAGGATTGGATGGTATTGCAGTTGAATTTATTAAGAAAGGAGGTGACTGTATTGTTGATTGGTAGCTAAGAATATTCAACATATGTATGGGTCGTGGTGAAGTGCCTGAGGATTGGCAGAATGCATATATAGTGCCATTGTACAAAGGCAAAGGGGATAAAAGTGAGTGTTCAAACTATAGAGGCATAAGTTTGTTGAGAATTCCTGGAAAATTGTATGAGAGGGTATTGATTGAGAGAGTGAAGGCATGTACAGAACATCAGATTGGGGAGGAGCAGTGTGGTTTTAGAAGTGG
>JAYMFT010101756.1:0-13746 GCA_038088735.1 Panulirus argus
TTCACCGACGTTCCCATTTGTTCTCTTGTCTTACGCACATTATTTACCTCCTTCCAAAACATCTTTTTATTCTCCCTGAAGTTTAACGATATTATATTATATATAATTATATTCCACTTACATATAGTGGGTCGTGGACATAGAATTCCTTGCTGACTTAAACACCTCATTTTTTTTATTTTGCATTTGAAGTTGACATGTCATTTGAAACTAAATTTTTCATCCATTCCTCCACAGTCAGACACAAAATGCCTCCATTGGAGACAATCAGCTGGCATCCTTATCTGTATTAACTCGAGCCCAGAACATTTAACCCAATGCACCTGATTTATATAGGTTTAATATTTTTTTGTCTGTTATCTTTACTTCGAATCCATTTATATATGGAGAATCAACTGTACACAGACTCCTTTGCTGACATAAACACTATATGATTTACTACTTTGCACACTAAAAGTTGATTCATTTGATGAAGCTAGAGTTTTTATCCAAACCATCTTACACAAAATGCCTGCATTACACACAAAAACAAGTTATCAGGCATCTCCATTTGAAATACCTCAAGTTTTAAAGATTTCGCTCTCTGCATCTGCCAGTCTCTCTTGTTATCCTTCTCCTTGTACAGTAAACCACTGTGTCAAAGTACTGTGTCTTTTCTGCAGCAGCATTTCGTATGTGTTGCATTTTTTAACTATACCGCCTTTAAAAGGCCGTCATCCAAACATCTTTTTATTCTTTACACCATATATGTTTTACTCTTTATTTTCTCTTTCTCTTGATATTCAAAATCAACCTTATTGATGCGTCTGTTATTTTTTTGCCTGTTTGGACATTGCAAAAGTAATATTTTACCTTCATGTATCATAATTTTGTATATCATATAGATTTAAGTGGTTTACATGCATATACATGCATATATCATACTTTAGTGTATCATCTAGATATAAAGGTCTTACATCCATGTATTATACTTTTGTATATCTTTATGACTTAAATGGTTTTACATTTGTATATCATTCCATAGTATATCATTTAGATTTGACATTTACATTCAACTATACTTTTGCATATCATCTAGATATTTACAACAGCCTGATTGCTAATTGATTGACTTCTTCACAGCTGGGTGATGGACGTTCATTTGAAGCTCTTCTGCGATTTGACACTGAAGTAGAGTTAACTTACTTCCGTCATGGTGGTATCCTGAATTACATGATTCGCAAAATGATCATGTGAACAAGATTTATCATTGGCCTGAATTTAGAAACACTATGTACTTATTACTGATAGAAATGTGAAGATGCTATTTTTCATTCAGTAGCAATACTTACTGTTAATGAAAACCCTCTGTGAATTAATTTACTCAACTTACTTTTCCACTGGCATGTCTTAATTTGATAAATTGAGCAAAGTTCAAACATTTTATTAAGCTGTTTTCCACAGTATGGAATTCTTTTCGTTTGGTGAGGCAGGGTCTAATGGGTGCTTTTCTGCCCTTCCACCACCAAGGATTGAACCTAGGCCTCATTACATGTTAGTACACAGTGCTTTGGAGAAAGTGTAAATAGCATTTTTTGGGTTAAATGGAAAACGGATGAGAATTTTAATGAAAATTTCACAGGTTGTTGAATATGTAGTACAACTTTTTTATATGATTTTAAAGCATTTCCAGCATGCAGATTGATGTCCCTCTGTCCTCTGTTTTAAAATTTGCATTTAACCTTTTTGGTAGTTTCGTAGGCATTGTGCATGGCATACACTTTTTTCTTTTAAGATTTTGAGATATTTCACACCAGAGTCAGGCAACTGAGTGTGTGTGATTAATGTTGAGATAATTTACTCACACAGTCTAGAAGCTTACAGAGGAATTCCCACTGTGCAGTTTATTGTATCAGTATTGGAGGTACTTACATGGGAATTATCTCAGTTTAAACATAACTCTGCAAGATTCTCAATCTTAGAACATGTCATAAACATAAAGATTGCTCAATTAGATAACGCATTTAATGTGTCTATAGTTATATATATGATATTGTCATTGTAGAGTTAACATATTTCTCTCTGATAGGATTTGTCCTGTGATCTTAGCATGTGAAAGTTCTAACTCCCAAAAGAGGGCAGTGAGACCTTATTGCCCTCACTTTGAGGGACTTAAGCCCTCCTTCCAACATTTTGTGGGTCACTGTGCACTGAACATCCTCATCTCCATATAGTTCCTTATGATTCAGCTTTCTAGACACCTCCAGTACTGGGAGGCACCATGCTAAGTTTGCTGTCCTCACAACAGTCCCATGGTGTCACACATGTTTGTGCCAGTATTTTCTTACGGTTTTGTCTACTGGTCTCCTGTCATCAGCCTCATATTTATCCTTTGGGTTCAGGAACGTGTATTCTGTCCTTTCTTTTCCATTTCTCCTATTTCAATTTGATGCACAAGTGCTATTTTGAAGGTAATTGTGATGCCTATGGGACTGGTACGAGTGTAGCATTGGTAAGTCATTGAAGGGCCAGAGGTGTTTAAAGCCTTATTTTTAATGTTTTTTCTTCTGAATCTTTCATCCAAAATTTGGGTTCAGTGTTGGACATGAAGTTTTTATTGAGTGGCTGGGCGATTTATATCCCATGTTGGATGTTTATTTCACAGACATGTTTAGCCTTACTGTTTCTTTGTTTACAGTAGTGTTGGCAAGCACTTCAGCTGGCCATGAACAGCATCTGTGTTTATCCTTGCTTTAGCAATAAAGGCTTTTCATCCAGCTTGGGAATTAAGTGGTCTTTCTGTGGGTTTTATGTGGGTTTTTGGATTATTTTTGTTTCTGAAACTTTCTCAGCATTACCTCTTGTTTTCATGAGAAATGGTTCCTGTTCCCATTCGACTCGAATTCTGTGATGGGTATTTTTATGAATATCACTTACCTTCTCTGTGATAAATGATTTCCCTTTCCACTTGCTATAGTGTCTGTGTTGGGCAGCTTATTCCTGTTTACTTACCCTTCTGTAGTGTCCTTACTGTTGTAGCTTATGTGGGTGGTGTCCCATTTGTGGTTACTTCCTTTTGGAAGTACTCAGGACAGGCTAATGGAATCTTAATACTGTGTCTCTCATGCAGGGGAGACTAAATGTTCCAATGTGGTTCTTAAGAACGCTAGGGTTATAGGGCTTTGGTGAATTCAGTTTGTTGTAACTCAGTCGTGACTTTTGCCTGTATGGACAGGTTAATAAATGCTACAACACCAGCCCAACAGTGGTTTCTGTTTTGTGAGACCTGGTTAATCCACTAACTGCTCCACCCATATATTTATACATGTTTGTGTCGCAGGATGTTTGTACACTGTTGTTGTTGAATATATAAACGAAGCTCTTTTTTATGTCCATATCATTACAAAACCATGGAAAGGTCTGTGGGGCCTGGATGGATAGGGAGCTATGGTTTCGGTGCATTACACATCACAGCTAGAGACTGAGTGTGAGCGAATGTGGCCTTTTCGTCTGTTTCCTGGTGCTCCCTTGCTGACGCAGGGGTTGGTGATGCTATTTCCTGTGGGGTGGGGTGGCGTCAGGAATGGTTAGAGGCAAGCAAGTATGAATATGTACATGTATATGTGTGTATATGCATGTGTATGTATATGTATTTATATATGTATATGTTGGTAGGTATATGTATGTATTGTGCATGTATATATATATATATATGTATGTATGTGAGTGAATGGATCTTTCTGTGTCTGTTTCCTGGCACTACCTCGCTAGTGTGGGAAACAGCAATCAAGTATAATAATAATAATGATATCATTACAAAATTTATGTCCACAGTCTAGGTTCTTGTAGACAGCAGAAGGAATATCTATGAAGTGGTGGCTGAAACCCTTATTTCTCCAGCTGTTTTCTTTGCTTTATGTTGAAGCTAATTGCCCTCTTTCACCCCTCCACATAGCTCACTTCTCTTCCCAGACAGAATTAGTAGCCAGATACCAATAAATATATGCATACCTAGTATATATATCAAATTTTACCCTAATGATAATTGGCTAGACAACTTGAATCAAATTTTTACACGACATTTTAACACAATAAGTTTCTTTTAAATTTTTTTTTTCTACAGATCTTGATTCAAAGCTCACATTGAATCTGAACAGTGACATGAGAATGTATGAAATTCTGATGATGCACACAAAACCCAAAATTCAAAAGAATTATAATATACTTACAAAATTGATAATGCATTTATACACATGCAAGGGAGGCATGTAAGGATGCAGAAGTAGAGATTCTTGGTGTAGCCACCCCCTTGATGGGAGTTCCCAGAAGGAATGGCCATCAGAGATACAGATGAATAGATAGATTAAAAATGGATAAGAGATTTGACTACACTGGCTAATGTGACATGTCCTTTACCCAGGTTTCCATGAATATGTGAAACAAAATTACTCTTCTTATAAGAAGTCTCTAAGCATATGGCCTTTGATTGTAATGGCTTTGGTAACAGAAGAATAACGCTTTAAAAACAGTGGCCATCTAAGAAGTCTTAAAGTATCTGCCAGTTTCACTTACTGACAGAGTACCTGGTTTTCCTAGGTTATAAGTGGCGATAAGCATACCCCTCAGGTAATACCCCCTCCCCAAACTCCTGGAATACAGCCACTCCTATGGTGTATGCTGAGGCACCTTACTTTATCACAAATGGTAAGGCAATGTCTAGCAGTCTAAGACTTGAATGTGAAATTATCTATATTTTCAGTATGTTAAAGACATCCTGATATCTGTCCTCCCACTTCAGCTTTTTCAAGTAAGCTGATTTTAATAGCTTTCTGAGACAGGCTGTAACATGTGATGAACATGATATAGATCTTTTATAGAAACCTCTTAGACTCAAAAGAGATTTTAGTTGTGAATTAGTTACAGGTACAGATGACTTTAGAATCCTGTCAAGTGTGTCAACTTGGGTAAGAGCATTCTCTTGATATACACTGTTCCAAAAAAGTATTGGCCCCTTTCTCATCGATTCAATGTATCACAATGGACGAAAACTTATGAATAGTAATTTTGCAACCAGCATTGTTAGTAGGCCTGCCTTCCTTGTATCTGTGAGGTTACCAGTTATTGTTTGGCATGTATTTTAATTATAGTGAATCACTGTGCTCCATGTTTAGGAGAATCATATAATAATGTTTCGAAAATATATCAAAGGCAGTCAGATAGTTTTTTTTTTTTCTACTAGAAATGCGTGACCAACACAAGTACCCAAAATTCATTGGAAAACACAAGTTCCTATGATGATTATGTCATCTCATAAAATGATTTAAATCATGTTAGGTATTGGCAGTGCCTTATAGGAAATGAAAGCAGTATTCATAGAGATATTTGTTATTTGTTAAATTAGAGCTTCTGGTTTCAGTGTTTAGTATATCCACCCCAACGTCAGTGACATTGTTCCTCTTGTGGGGCATAGAGGCCACCAGCTCCTGTTAGGTCCTGTCTCTCTGGTGCTCTAATTTCCTCCCAAGCCAATAGTGCACTGTTGACCCAACTTCTTGGCTACACTGGATGATGTCGTGATGAGCGCACCTCCTGGTCATTGCTTCCCAGATGTGTTCTTCGGAGTTGAGGTCCGGAGATTTTGAGATGTGGCTACTGCATAACCTTCAGATGGTCCTGAAACTGGCATTTGATGGCATTTGCTGTGTTTATAGAGCTGTTGCCCTATATGAGGTAAAACAGTGTTACATCAGCACCTCAAACATTTATTTTCCAACACACCCACCCTTCTTCACATATCCTTGTCTAGAGCTCGTGCCTCGCATCTGTATACGATTGCTAGGACTGCTATACCTTCAAACATACCCATTTTCACCCTCTCTGTTGATAACCTTTCATTCTACACATTCTTGAATGCTCCTAGAACCTTCACCCCCTCACTCACCCCATGACTCACTTCCACATCCATAACTATAATTTCATTTCCTGTCATGTCCATTCCCAGATATTTAAAATAATACACTTCTCAAATCTTTCTCCAGTCAAACTGACAACCCAGCCTACCTGTCCCTTTACCCTTCTAAACCTAATAACCTTGCTTTTATTCACATTTACTCTCAACTACCTCCTTTCTCACAGTCTTCCAAACTTAATCACCAACATCTGGAGTTTCTCTCTCAAATTTGCCACCAGTGCTGTGTCATCAGCAAACAACTTACTCACTACCCAGGCCCCTTCATTCCCTACTGACTGAATACTAGCAGAAGTGGTGAGCGATGTTTTTGTTTATGTAGTATACATCACTGAAATTGCTATAGTATGAAGATGCCATGCAAGTTGTAATATCTCGACCAACCCATGAAAAATTATCGTATCACGTATATGTAGGTTTAGGGCGTTGTAAGGAAACCTTAAATTTCATGATAGATAAATCATACCTTAACAGATGCTCCCTTTGGTAACTGTACAAATAAGGCATAACAATTGTATCTTGAGTTATTATGTTTTATCAGGTGCCAATGCTTGTTAGATTTTTTTCCAATCAAGGCATTGTCAATGATTATTTGATATAGCTGTCTATCCACCTCAGTGTGGTATGTTGGCCTTCTTACTCAAAGGGTGAGATTGATTGACCTACAGATTACTAATATTTATTTCATCCATAAACGTATGGTTATTACATTTCTTATAGTGTACATAATTTCCAAATATTAGGAAATAATCAAATAAGAAACTCAATATGCAACATAATTTCCAAATATCAGGAAATAACTGATTAACAAGCTTAATATGCAACATAATCTCCAAATATTGGGAAATATCTAAGTCACAATATGCAACATATTCAACACAGATACTAGAAGGTATGGAATAAGTGCAAAATACTATGTTTAACATTATCTACATGTTATGAGACTTGTAGCTTTTGCCAAGAGTTCCTCATACTTCATCCATAACTCCTGGGCCTCAATGACATACTACAGTTGGATCAGGAGGGAGTTCACCAACTTTCTGCAAATATTTGGCCCTAAGCCTATATATACCAAGTTGACCCATACATGCATGGAGCCTGTATGCTACTTCATTTGCCCGAAACAGAGAAAACATGATGGGACTGAGCTAACAAATCAACTGAGGGTTCAGGGCCGCATGACGTCACAAGTTGGCCCGCTCGGCTGGGTTGGTTTTTTTGAGTGAGAGTGGGTCAACTTGATATATATAGGCTTAGATTAGGCCGATGCTGGATCTGCTTCCATCATTCTCATGCCTTCTTCACTACCACCTCCCTTGTTTATTGTGGAACTTCCCATCCCTGGACAATAATTCTCCCAAAATTTTCAATTGGATTGCAGTCACACCTATGGGGGTCAGTCAGTAATCATATCAGGGGCTGGCATGAATTGGGGGAACAGTCTTGCACCAGTCTGATGATGCTGGGTTCTAGGATGGCATATGCTTGGAGATAAGGTAGGAAAGATCTCAAGGATATTAGTGTATGTGATTTTATCTGTATGGAGGCTCTCCCTGAGGGACTCAAGGGCATGGAGTTGGAAAGTTTGCTTTGTGGCATTCTGCGTTGGCACATGCCCCGTACTTGACTTTAGAACTTATTTGATAAGTTTAAAGTTTCTCTTCTTATGAGTATTTTCTGGTAGCCCACTTTTCTAGTGTTTAGATAAGTTCTCCTATTTGTAGAATTGTATTGTCCTCAACGTTCTTGCTGCTCATTTGTTGTGTGTGTTACGTATCTATGAAATCAAGAAATATCACGTACTTAGGCTATAGTTATTCTGCCATGTCTTGTAATTGATATGATGCACAATAAGATCACCAAAGGAAGTTATGTGACAGTAGAAGGTCTCCTCTTTATGATGGTATACAGTATTAACTAATGATTGATTTCCAGCTTACAGTAAGCTGTATCAGAGGCAAAAGAACAGTGTCAAATAAAGGTAAGCCTTTATCTTCCACACTATTGAATATTCCTGCTTACTTTACTTAGGTAGAGAGAAACTTCCAAACAGCCAAAAGGTGTACTAAACAGAGGAAGCTGAAGTTTTATGTGTATTATTGTATGGTATATGCAGATAGCAGGGTGAGGTTAGTTGTAAAGGCCTTATCATTATTAGTCTTACATCTGTTTTTGTTCATCCATACATTTGCACCTCACAAGTATACTCATTCATATTGTTCTAGTCACGTCTTTCATCCGTATACCAATCAGCATTCATTGTACTTACGTATACTCTCAGTCATTCTGAAATATGCACTCTCATGTATGAACCAGTTCAACAGAGTTGCCTGCAGTATCAAGATTTTCCACGACCATATCTCATTACTGTATTGTTATATTCTTGTGCTGTGTTCACCTCTCAACCTCATTTCAAGTTATCAGTTTCTGGGCATCTGTACACTGGTTTTCTTTTTATGTGTATATTTTCCTAATAACTTGTATTTTTATGTATTTATTTTTCTTATGTGTTCACTGAAATCACAATTGATGAACTTAAGTGTTTAGATAATATATAGCTAATTTCCATTTTTCTTTTTCCTCTTGTCTGCCTTCTTATTGTTTATTTACATGAGCTTTGGTGCCCACTGGGAAAACTTGCAAAGATCTTTTATCATATTTATCTTATCTCAAGCATTAGGCATCATTTCATCCAGGAATTGATCAAAGCAATATACTTGGTATGTTTAAAGTGATACTTTCAGTCTCAAACAGTGTGATGTAAGAAAATATAGTAACATAAGGGTCTGGCAAAGTTTCTTCAACTACATTTTTTTTTTTTTACTGTGGGAAACAGCATAGTAAATGTTTAATGTGAAAATTCTTTTTAACTTCTTAATCATATATGTAAAATCATTATTGAATGAGTGGGAGTCATGACTTGTGTTGAAGTAGTATCAAGAGTTCATTGTGTATGTTTGGAAATCATAATATTTCTTCAAATTTTTATGTTGATGTTTTAACCAATTTACTCAAGAAACAGAATACAATATGGAGTAAAAAGACTGTACTTAGCTATTTGTAATTTTTACTGAAGCTTATTTTATCATTGTTTGTAAATTTAGGCCATATTTTATGCTCAAATTAAACTGTTGCTTAAGAACTACTTGATGAAACTTGGGTAACCAACAAAGAGTTTTTTCCTTTTTTTTTTAAATTAAATATGCTTCCAGGTGGTTCTCAGGGAATGGTAATGAAAAAGAGGCAGTTATTAGAACAGACTTCAAAAAACTCAGGAGAGGATGTGCAAGATGTGAAATAACATTTTATAGTACAAAAATTAGTTTTCCAATGGGTATGCAAGCTAATATCAAAGAGTTGAGTGATCAGCCTGTTCTTTCAGTATTTGATTAATAGGCCTCATTTTTAATTATAGAAGTGTGGAGGACATTCAGCACATGTTACCCAGCACAAATCTCAATGCACTGAGCTGAAAAGATGCTTTTGATTACGTTGGTTGGATGATCCTGAAAGCAGTATATATTGTGTTTAGCCTCTGAAATATGAGGGATGGAATTCATTACCAAAGCTTTGAGTGTTAGGATTTTTTTTATCAAACTTTAATGTTTCACATCTGATTCTGTGGTTTGGAAGTGCCTGCAGTTTTAATGTTAAACTGCTGCAAAAGGGATCAGTTTTCTGATCCTTACTGTAGAACAGAGACATTAATGCTAGAGACCCATGTCCATGATTTGCATAATTGTCATCTTAGAAACCTCTTATGTGATCAGTGTATAATGGCACCACCGTTGCTAATAATCATGTGAGGGCAGTTAGGTGTTAAAATTCAGCATATGCTATGTTGACAAAGTCCTCCAACATATTTGAGGTGGCCCACCTTGAACTTTACCATACTCAATAAGTGACCAGAAAGTTTATCTCGGTAACTAATTAGACCTCTGTTTTAATATAGCAAAAAAGAGTTACTAGCCTAGACTCTCTGTGGTTATAAGTCATACATTGCAGATTATAATAGGAAAGTTAAAGAACATTTATGAAATAGTTATCAATTTTTTCAGGACTGCTGTAGCTAAGCTTTAGCGCTCTTTAATTCAGTAGACTTGTAGTTGTCACTACATCAGTAGTGAGACACCCATCTAACAAGTCAAGGAATATGACTTGTTTATGGACTTAGCTGGTAATGACAAGCAACAACTTTGTGTCATTATGCCACATAGTTGAGCATTTTCTGTTGCTTCAACTCCCAGCCAGAGGCAATGCAGTTTGGTCTGAGAGATGCTCTGCACGGGTCAAATGTCATTATAGTAAACTTTTAAAGTGCAGGCAGCTTACAATGAAATATGCTTTTAAAGCAGGGTTTCTTAGTGCTTAGTAAAAAGGAAATTATAAGATTTCTTCTTTCCTTTAGCCTAAGCATGAACCACTGATGGCCTCACTGGTAGCTGCTGTGTAATGGAGAGAGTGCAAAGAAATTACACGGAAACTGATGACTGGGGCTTGGAAAATTTTCGCTCTGGATATATGGGTTACAGTCATCCCTTGAACAGCATTTATTTAGCATGAGTGTATGTGCTACAGTCATCCTTGAACAAGTCTTTATTAAAGAACATTTCTGTAAGAAAGTTTATCACTTCTTGAGGAATCCTATCAATGGCTTTCTCTTTAAGTTGTGGTTGTTTGTAGGTCTCACCATGTTTTAAAGTTAAAGGGCAGCTTCTGTGGTCACTGAACCTCTTCATTACCAATAGTCATCCTTTCCACTGTTTCTACTGTATTCCTAATCCTTATTCACTTCCCTTGCTGGCATAAACGATAAGCTGATATTGTATTTAAACTGTCTATATTGTGCAACCATCTTTTACTGCAGCTTTCTAATTTTATGGAAGTAATGCCAAAATCATATGACAAACACATTATTGAGGTAGCTTGAAAGACAGGATGATGATTCTTTGATTCTTAGCCTCTCAATACACCAGGTAACATTTCTGGCTGGCTTTGGTATGTTGCACCAAGCTAAGCCATATTTGAGTGCTTAAACCCTTTCTGCCATCATTTGACTTCCCATCTGATGTATGATTATCCATAGATATCTGTTGCTACCAAACAACACGGTTGAAAAAATGAAAAGAATCGCTCATCACAGTCATCCATAAAACTTAACAGAAAGTGTAATTGCCCTTTTATTGCACCAAGCTACATATCTGGCTAGACATAGTATGATGCGCTGAGCCACATTTGTGGCTCTAAACTTTCACGCCCTCCTTTGAATTCCCAGCAGAGTTATGAGTCTTTGTCATATTCATTATACCATAGCATAGCAACACAGCTGGAAATGATTTCCAGCATCATTTTCACCCACAGATTATCGAAGAAAGTGTAAATGCATCAATATGGCAGGAAGTCAGGTTTACAGTTAAAGAGACAATTTCTCTTGTTTCATTGTTCTATTTTCACGAGGTTTTTCACTTGTTCATACAAATAATAGTCTCTCTGTGTGAATGATATTTAGATACATAAATAACACATGTAAGATATGAAAATACATATGATATACAGATAATACATGTGGGATGTGTGTGAAATCACATCTGGCAGAAACTGTAGGGCGTATAATGTGTTTCAGTGTATGTAAAATGAAATCACAAAAAACGTAATCATCAGACTTGCATCCTACCCAAGGAGTCTCTTCTCTCTTGCATGTGGCTCTCACAGTCCTCAGGAAGCCAACCACATCCACCAGTTAGAATCATAGGCCACAAAGTAGTGATGTTGTGAGAGTCTTTGTAGGCAGTGTGCAGGGCAGTTGAGCATAATGTTCTTACATATCTGAGGAGGATCTGTGCTGCCATCTGGAATGTGCTCCTCTCCTCCCTCCATCACCTATACAGGGGAAAGTTTACTACTTTTTGGTTATTTTTTTTTCTCTTGAAAAGCTTGCCTAGTGATGGTTAAGTATGTATCAATTAGGTTACAAGAAACATGGTATTTTGGGGTGGAAAATTTAAATATTTCTGTTACACATAGACATAAAACACCATTACCCAAGCTGAATCAAGCATGCAACCAATATTTGCCAGTGTAGAGCCGATTTATTCCATGGCACATCAAACCAAATTGTCCTTCATTACTACCTTGATTAGTTTAAACACATACATATGTACACATACACATGCACACACTTCATCATGTGTTCCTGTGGTTACCTTGTTAATGTGAGAATTGGCAAACAATTATAAAAAAGAATATATTGATTTTATAGTTGTTTTTGTCACTAGTATTATTATTAACAGAGGGAAGACACTCCTGATACCAACTTTTGGTTAATTTTTTTCTGTGCTCTCTGAAGTATGCATATTGTTTGTATAAGAAGGGAAGAATATTACACAGGAACATTTGCTGTGAATAGCTTGAAAAGATGCTTTGATCCAAATTTAGCTGAGCTGATGAAGTCAGCAGAGTTGACTACATCTGTGTCATCACTGTCTTTTCATCTGGTATTGTTGCTCTATCCATCCATTGTTTCTTAAATAAGGACTTTTACTAGTCAGCCTGAAAACATTCATTTGTGAATTTCTAAGTTTTGCATCAGCTTATTTGAATGCCATCCTAGGTGAATCTGAAAACAAGGAAAAATCATGTCATTCAGATGAAGTCACTTGCACAGTTGATTGACTTTATAGGAAGGACACCCTGAACGAATCAAAATTTTACTTTATCTGTCGACTTACGGGCATTATCATCAGGAATGGCTTTGCTCTGAGTAATACTCAAGCTTTAATCCTTTCAAGGATCTCTCATCATTAAGTGGTTATTGATGTTTCCATAATACATGAAGTAATCATTTTTGTTTCCACCTTTAAGAAACTGTATACCAATTCTGGGAGATGTAACTATTAAATTTGAGATGCGCTGCTATTAGAAATTTTCGTTATAGTTTGTTGGATAACTCCCAGTTTCAAAGAAAAGTGTTTCAGTAAAGACTTCTAATGGTTATGGAAGTTTGACGAAGTTTCTCAAGTTTTATTGTAATGTTGACAACATAGAACTCTCAATTAACACTAGTTGTACAGGGCTTGAGCTTTGTGAATTAACAAAATTCAGCATTGTTTTAAGTATGTACATCCGTATCAGATTTATTAGCTGTTGTTTCATTAATGTTTTGCATTGTTTCATTAATGATTTTGCTATTTGTTATCTTCCAGACAACAAGGGAATTACAATGTTGAGCCATCAGCTGTCATGAAATTTTTTTGTTTATAGTTATAAGTGACTTAATCTCCCACCTTCTCACCACCATGGAGTGTATACTGTAACTACTAGGGCTGTAATGTCTTGTTTTCCCCAAGTGCAATATAAAGACACAATCATTCTGAATAGAAATGTACAGTTATTTTATAAACTGATGAAAATTAGCAGTAAACATTACATTTGAAAACCTAAGAAGGAAAGTCATATCCCACTATAAACAGATCTTTTTTTTTATGTCAGCTGAGACGGCATGGGCAACTGAAGCCCTATTCAAGGCCATCTCATTAACGCATTACATATGACAGCTAGAGACTGAGTGTGAGTAAATGTGACCATTTCATCTGTCTCCTGGCGCTAACTCGCCGGCGCAGGGGTGACGATGCTATTTCTCATGGGGCGGGGTGGCATCAGGAGTGGATGGGGGCGAGCAAGCGTAAATATGTACATGTGTATATGTGTATGTGTATGTATTTATATATGTGTATGTTGATATGTATATATATGTATTGTGCATATGTGTGCATGTATGTATATATGTGTGTATGTGGGGG
>JAYMFT010101767.1:0-13746 GCA_038088735.1 Panulirus argus
TATATATAGTCAGTTAGAATACGAGGACGTTCTGTGAAACATATTTGCATGTGTGCCCCATCGTGTGGCAAGAGCGTTGCAATATTTACCAGCAAATTTATACCAGGTAATGGCACTCGTATCATTTAAAAGAGAAATATGCGGCGAGTTCACTTACGTGGGAACGGATGGGCCCGAAAATTGTTCCGAGGTGTTCTAATAGACAGGATGATTACATGCTGGTGGGAATTCAAGTCTGAATAAGTGTCAAGCCACAGAGAGATTTCCTTCCTTCTCTCACACAAGAAAGCGTAGGACGCCTTCGTCTTATTCTGAAGAAGCGTAGCTGACATTTTCTAGTGGAGTTTGGTGGCGACGAAGAAATACTCTCACCGTATCGAGAGTGAGCGTAAACGATTGGTGTATTTTTGAGACCATTATTCATTTCATTCACGTATTTGAGCTGATAGCAGGTCAAAATCAAACCTCTATTTCCTAACGTAACATCAGAACAAGACTCGTAGCCCTTCATCTGTACGATATTAAAAATATTTCTTTAGCAAAGAAATATATTGAGAGGGTGGATATCCGACAGAATAAATTTCATAACAGACTGCTATATACGAATAGTTTTTTCTGCTCATTTTAACACGTATCTTGACCCCGGATGTGTATTTAATTCTTCAAATTCGATACTGGGGTTTCCATTAACTGAGAAAGATTATTTCCTGAAAGAGGTTTCAAGATTTCGAGAGATCCGTGTTCTCTTAAAAGTACCGTGGCGTTCCTCAACAACTTCATGGCTCTACGTCTTTAGACGAGAAAACTATTCTACTTGAAGCGTCGGAGAAAGTTACAGCATGGTTTGGTGACAGAAACGTGCCGAACCAAAGGAAATTCTACATTCTTTCACTCTTGCGTCATTCTCTGGAGAGACCACTTGCACAAATATGATTCATTTGACCTTCTGTAACAAAGTCCTTGCGTAGATTATGCACCGCAGTGCTGTGTTAACAGTATTCGTTTCAATAATTGAATAATATCTTAATACTGGTCTGAGCGCTGGTTCCATTAACATTGTAATGAAGCCACATACCTACAGATGATCATTTGTGGTTTATTAAAATGGGTTTTAAACCTTCCATTCTTTTTCCAGCGAATCTTTCAACTAATGATTCTATCATCAGATCACACGTGTGTATTTGACCATTTTTCCTTGACCCAAATCCAACATGATTTTAATAGCTTTTGTTTCAGGAAACGAGAGAGAACCTTAATATTGCCTTTGGTCATCTTGTCACCATGGGTGAACGCTCGCTCATTCCCTTCTATTATCCAGTTCTCCAGAAATAACCTGAGGAGGTAGGTATACCTAGCCAGACCTCCTCGGTATTAACATCGTCTGTCGTGATGAAGCTGCGCCTGGCGAATCTTTCCTTCATAACAACAAAATTACCCTCATCAACTCGGGACGTAAAGCCAAGGCTGTGTGAGGTCCATGAGCAGCCAGGCAATGAGGTCCGTGGGGAACATGAAAGCATCGCATGCAACCTCAGAATTAGTAGTGCTGACGAGGGTGTTCGTTCACACTCCTTGAGGAAAAATGAAAACGGATTCGGGAGGAGGAGCTGAAAGGGCGGATTTCGGATCATAGTGCATTCGGAGTCGTAAAAATGTCA
Organism: Panulirus argus; assembly: GCA_038088735.1. NCBI lineage: Eukaryota > Metazoa > Arthropoda > Malacostraca > Decapoda > Palinuridae > Panulirus > Panulirus argus. Next base: position 1,659 of record JAYMFT010101767.1, read on the forward strand.
CTTGTAAACAACTCTCACTTCTTGCATTCTTTTTTAAGTAGAATGCGAATTAATTTTCGCATGGACACGCGATTCAAAAGGGAACGCCATAAAGATTTTCTCCGACAACGCATGAAGATAACAGTTTGTATAGCAAAAGCATGGAAGAATATTTGTATACATTTTTCTTTACAATTACCCCACGACCCATCTTTAACAAAGACCCGTGCTGTTAAACAGGGCTTATTTCAAGAGGCTCCTGCAGCTTAAGGCTGCGCTACTCCTTCAGAGTGAAAAGTTCTTGAGCGAGGTTGTATTCCTCTCGATACAGCCTCACCGAAGATGATGTTTTCACCTCGAGCAGGCTGAGTCCGGCAACACTTGTATAGAATATATATATATATATATATATATATATATATATATATATATATATATATATATATATATATATATATATATATATGTCCGTCTCAGTTGACATAAAGTATATGTACAATCTTCTTCAACCCGGGGCACATTTTCTTTTCTCAATACTCATGAAGAGCAAATCGTTATGTTGGTTTTATTTCCAAGAGCCCTAGGGATATATAGCACACAGCATTTGGACTCAGATTTAGACATAAGTAGCAGATCTGAACCCTCCGGGCGCTCGTCTGCTTGCACCGACTGAGGGTTACCATACCCATTATCACAACTACCAATAGCACTCCTGCCCTCACTGGCTACCAGAGCCTCCCTTGCCAGCAACACCACCCTTGCCAACGTGCCTTTTCTCGCCACAGACACTTACTCCCATACGATGACTACTGTCACATTTCGACTCACTTTGTCATTTCCTCTCTCCGTAACTCCCATATCGCCGACACAGCTTTCCTCCTCATTATTGAAATATTTTCCCAAAAACGTATCATACCGGCAGGGAGCAATTTCTATCCTGCCGAGGATATGGACGAATCATTGGTGTCTGTGTGTGGGGGTTGGTTGCCGTGCGTCTGGCAAAATCCTCGCTGTGTCTACGGAGAACGGAAGGACAGATAGGAGGAACGCGTTTTTATAATGTTTAGATAGAATACTAACTCAAAAAATTTTGGCGCTTATATGTAAAGCATTAGATTAACGAAATGCAACATTTATAATGTTACTGCTCTTAATAATCGAGAATTTAGCGGTCAGAAATAACTTGATGTGCCGGAACAGAAGGCCATTCTTTCGTTTTTCCTCTTCCATATAGATTATGGGAGTAAAATGGTGTTCGACTATACCAACAACACGGGCAGAAATCTCATCAACGTATACCAAAGGATAGCCCAGGATGGTAATCCTGGAGCATACGATGTTCCTTATAAACACATTGGTTAGAGTGCCTATAATTTTGACAGCTAGGACCACAAACCTCAAGAAAGCACTTACATTTAGCAAAGATACTAGGCTATTGTTACTAATCTTCTTGGTGGGAGACTAGAGTAAGGACTGAACTAACACCCCAGTATCATATAGGTCAAACTGTAGCTTGAAAAGCAAGATTGGACACTCTGTATTCATTGCTTGCACACGTAATATTGAACCTTCGCAAGGGCAGAGGGTTCCAGACCCCATCACCCTTGCCGCCCGTAAGAGAATTACCTCAGGTACACACCTTACCCTAACCCATACGATTGGTCTGGTGACCTGACCTGATTTCCTCAACCTTCACTTGATGCAGCTGAACTTGCTTTGTATTAAATTTCATGTTAGTTTCCTGAAGAGGGTCGAACCGTTTGAACAGAAATATAAAGATCCTGGAAATCTTTTACTTTTTAACTGTGGGTTTCATTTCCTTTTTTTTTTTTATGTTGAAGGCTCATACTGATACATATTCGCCATTTCCCGCGTTAGCGAGGTAGCTGCGATATGATGAAACAGCGTTTGTGGTGTTGCAGTGATGGGTGATTCCATAGCGTAGATGGGTGAGTGTGACTCGTGTTTGTCTGGGGAGTGCGGCTTCTGATGGGTGTATGTCAGAGATAAGCTCAACATTCTTACTTGAGGGTTAGTGGTTATTTATAGTGTTACAGAACCGAATGCCAAAAATGTTGAAGTGGGACTGTACTGTACACTCTCTCACTGCATCAAATGTCTCCAACGAACATTTCTATATTCCTTCCCTGGCTCGAGGAAGACCCCAAGGTTAAGCTAGGTCACGTAGGATTAAGTCCTTTTTCTCTGCTTTCGCCTTCAGAGTGTCACGCGTTATACATGTATCAAAGTGATTTACACACTCTGATACTTGTTCAGACAGCCAGCGAGGATCTCGGCTTACCGGTGACGTTTTGCTCAAATGTCACTGGACGCAGCAGGGCTCTCGCGGGGAATGCACGTTAAATAACTAATGGGAAAGTGCTAACAGACAAATCACGGGAACAATACGTCCACTCGGAGCCGGCCGAATCCTACATATTTCATGAGGGAGGAATCCACAGCACCATGCATCAAGCAACAAGACTACATCGCGGAACTTAGACCATGAATTACTGCGCGTTGCAGAAGACGAAAAGTTTCTCTCTCTCTCTCTCTGTCTCTCACTCTGGGGAGAATTCATAAATGCATTGGAATGATATCCAAGGTACACCAAGGTATGCAGAGCTCACTAGAGTACAGTCTGTAAATCAATGCATTTAAATCAGACTCGTAATCCCAGGACATTCACGACCTCGTCCGTGCGAGGAGTTCCCCTCCACTCTCCGCCGACGCTATCAGCAACGCGCGTAAATGGTTTTAGTGGATATTTCCCGTGGATTTGCCATCCACCCGGTGGGACCAGCCTCCCCGACCAGGGCGTGGCTCGTGACACACCCGACACTTTCTGCTTAAGCAGAGAAGACTCATTTGGGCGAGCCTTCCCAAACCCAACCTCCCCAGCTCCCCTCGACAGATTATCATGCAGCTGAAAAGGTAGTCTCTCTCTCTCTCTCTCTCTCTCTCTCTCTCTCTCTCTCTCTCTCTGTCTCTCTCTGTCTCTCCATGCTTGGGACCCCTTCTGCTGTTATTACTACGGCATCGCTGTCATCTCCCTTGCTCTTTCATCCGTCATTTCCCGTGTGTGTGTGTGTGTGTGTGTGTGTGTGTGTGTGTGTGTGTGTTAGTGTGTGTGTGTGTGTCAAGAGAGAGAGAGAGAGAGAGAGAGAGAGAGAGAGAGAGAGAGAGAGAGAGAGAGAGAGAGCCGCCGAGCCTGGGCTGTGTGACGGTTCGTCAATTGGGGTGGTGAACATTGCAGGCTTACTCAGGGATTGCTATGGGATCTCGTGGTCCGAAAAAAAAAATATCTGCCAGAGCTGCGTATGGCGGGGACCGAAACATATCTTTTTTTTTTTTCTATTTCGATATCCGGCAAAACGAAGCTATCAGCGTCTATCCAAAATCATTCCTTTTGAATCCGTTTGGCCTTCCAACAGCCCTACTGAGCGGAGAAGGAACATGAAAGTCTGGCTTCAGATCGATCTGTGGGGGATCAGAACACCCTCAGAGCCATCGGAAGATGTGGGTAAGGTTGAGAGTACATAGGTGGTTGAGTCAGCTTAACGTATGGCCCGTAGGATCCTTGCCTGGTGTATGTGTTGGGGCGATTAATGAATGAAAACTGCATGAGGGTCAAGATGCTCGTATGGCAACGACTTGGACCATCAAGGGTGCTGTAGGGATCTACTCTTCAAAAGCAAGTGAAGACAGCTTCATCAACCTCCAGACTTAGACCACTGAGTACGCATCCATTTTGTGGGTCATAAAGGAAAAGGCCAGGTGGAGTTTAAAGGCGAACTATAGGAAAGCAATGTGAAAATATATGAAAAGAGAACGAGAGAACCATTCGTACAAAAACATTTAAAAGAAGATTTGACATGTGGTTGAAAACAGTCCCAGATGAGTCAAGAACAGATAATCATGTAATGTAGGTGGCAGCTGAGAGGAATGCATTATTCATCAAACAAGACCTCCATTTGAACTGGTCACATTCCTTTTATCCAGTTACACCAAATAATTCGTTACGCTGATAAATCTTAGAAACTCTATTCAAACTCCAGTATCACAGAGGTTTTGTATCAAGCCCCAGAAAGAGACAGGCGTTCTGTATGGAATCATTGGAGACAATATCTTGTCGCCAGCTCAAGAATATGGGAAAATCTTTCTCACTCCCATTACCAATGACCTACAGAGTTCCTCGACTCTCTTCAAGGTCAGGCAGTGATCCAGGGCTGAGATCTGTGTAAGGATGGCAAAAAATCGGATTGACGAGCACAGTTTAGTATCAGACTCTTATCTTTTGGGCTTGAAAGGGAGATCACGCTATGTACCGTATGGGATCGGTGGATGCTTGCTTGCAGTGGAGAGAGAGATAACAATACTTTCGACAAGGTTTCTGTCATAGGGTAGAGCTAGCACGGTGAACTCACCACAGGAGGAAATGGAGTTCGAAAGGACGAGCTGTGCGAGTTACGTGTGGGTGGAACAGGTAGGTGGGGCAGATGATGCCTGGGCTAATGGAGAGATACTTAGCAACCGCTCTAAGTGCTGGCTCCAATACGCAGCCGTCACTAACCCTCCCTATACACAGTCGGGTAGCACCGGCATTATAACCCCCTTGATTAGCGGCTGCGTACTACCTATCAGAGAGAGAGAGAGAGAGAGAGAGAAAGAGAGAATGATAGACAGACAAATTCCACTAAATCAGCTTTGTTGTCCAGGATCCTACCACAGGTGAGACTGTCGGTTGAAGAAATCTTGCAAAGGCGCCAAATACGATTCCTGGCATCGACTGGCTCTACTTAAAGTTCTAAGAAGTCTTCATCTTCAGCTTTCTCATTTTCGTCCTCTTCATCTTTTCCGATACGCACTGATGATAAAATATACTTTTCACTGCATTATGGCACGAGCAGAGAGAGGGGGGAAAATATCACTCTCAACCGCCACAGCACAATAATCCAAAATCACTCTCCATCACTGTAATCTCGGCTTCAACAATACACAGCACTGAGTTTCAAGAGCTGCAGATACTGGCACAAAACCACACTCAGTTGCAGCAGCGCTAATTCCAAACATTTAGACCTAAATCCCAGCACAATAACATTTAATCTGAAACCTGTATATCCTCATCACACGCTATTATCCAAGCCCTAACCAGCGAAACACGAAATAAAGTGACAGTACCCCTGTCCCTCATCAGACAATCAATACGACAGTTCAGTAACCAGAAACACTTTATTTTTTTTCACGCTGGAGGCTCCAGCCACGGACTAAAGTCCACATCGAGGCCGGGCATTACTTGAAATATAGGGAGGATCATGAAATGGAAAAAGAAGAGACAGGGAAAAATCATTTACGAATTTAGGAGGCAGTGAAAAACCTGTCTTTTAAAATAGGCCCGGTCATAGTTTTTGGAAGAGTGTTCCAAGACTTCAAGGTGTAAGGAGAGAAACAGTTATATCAAAACGGCCCATCCTTGAGTTGCCAATGGCCACACAGTGGTCATGTGACACAGCAGCTTGTCGAGTGTCGCGTGGTCTAGCTAGTGGTGGGGGCACACTAGCAAAAGCCAGCTCTCAGGAGTAAAAAAAAACAAAGCACCACATGTTTCATCTCCGTAGCCAGCACTTCACAGTAAGCTTTTCACATAGCAAACTTAAGCATCCCAGCAGGTCAATACAGCATAGTGCCATCGCCTGCCTCTACTCGCCTCTCTCAACAGCTTAGCAATGCTTCAAATTACCACTCTCTCCCACCTTCAAGCTTTCCTCCGCTACTCAGCTAACTACCACCCAACGCCTGCCTGTACTAGCCTCCCTCAATGGCTCAGCAGTGCAGCAGTGGCTCCATCCATCTAACCATTAATTTGTTCACTTGACCAGGGGTGTGTATGTCTGCTGGCGGATGAGCTTGTTGATGACGAAGCGCGGTGCCTCCTCTCCTATTGCTGGCTAAGTGGGTTCACAGCCGTCGTGGTCTAGATCACGTTAGGTCTCTCCCTTAATGCATCGGGGACCACTCATTGCACACGCTTGGCTTACATGACTTCGAGTCTTTTTCTTACGACAGCAGGACTCCCTTCAGTCCTTAGAATTACATAGGGTTACCGTGCACCCCGCAAAGCCCCCCAATACTCAACTCCATTGGTATCTTTTTGTACCTTAGAATATCCCAGATGAGAAAGTAGATATCAAAATTCAATATCTTGGGATGAAATTCTATGTTAGGTACCCTGATAATCTGAGCGATTTTCACATTCAGATTTAACGAATAGGAGTGTGTCATGGTGTGCCCCTTGATTTTGAGCGTACCAATCAAAATTTGTTGTACATTATTCGACCGATAGCCAAAGTGTTTATTCAGTGTTGTATGGTATCATTTCTGATGAGTATTCACCTCAACAGAGCTTTAGGAACAATTGAACTAATCTTAGAACATTTATATTTGGAAATAACTGTTATAATGAACAAAATAAAGAGAGCACTAAGTAGAATGTATATGACGTGCTCATGTTTTAGTATAGAACTGTCTTAAGGACAGAAGTAGAAGCAAGTCTTGCAAACTACAGCTGATCGTTAAACCCAACAGAATGTCAATAGAGTCATACAAGAAGCATCATAATGGTCTGCACAAATATTACTGATTCATTATCACTGACTTAATCTGTGCAGTAAGGTCTGAACAGTTCGTTAATCATGGTCGGAAAGTCTAACAATGTTCTGCCATCATCTGAACCGTCACTGACTGTCAAATCATCGAGGGACGAAGGGACGAAACGCGACTCACTTTCGGCAACCAATTCCAGCGTTTTCTCCCGTCTGTCGACCAGTGCTTGTGGGACAAGCTTTTCCATCTGTCCTCAGTGGCTCCAGAGCTTCACCTTTCATTGCCCAGCCATGATCATCTGTCGGCTCCTGAGTATCTAGTTCATTCCATTAGCTCTCTTCCAGACTCCGACTTAGTAGTCCAAATGTCTGATGTGCTGATAGAGGCATATCCTGAATGATGGTACTGTGCTCCCATGTCCATGTCGGGCGATGGATCTGACGTTCCATCCACCCAGTCTTCATCGCGTAAGTGAAGAGAGAATCGTCACCCGGTTGCAACCGGGTTGTTGGAAAGTGGGAGTGGCCAGCAATGCCAGATAATTCATTCCCGTGGATATCGAGCTGCTCTTGACACGACCGTAGAAGAGAGACTCTTTATGAAGCCATGTAAAATTCCATGGTTGATGCAGGTGGTAGCGGAGCTGGTCTCCCAGGTGTCCAGAATAAGTATAATGCTTACCAGTGGTGGTTAAAGAAAACACACAAATGCTCACAGTATCTTGATGATGCCACTCTCAGCATGGTAGCTCTTACGGCAGGAGTTCTGAATGACTGATAGGTTGGTGGCGTGAAGACACAAGATGCCATCGAAAGCTTCCACGACCCCTTTGCTACGCACAACGAGAAAGGAGTCTTACAGCGTATCACGTGCAGCCCAAGCACCACTTGAAATCGAGAGTAATGTACTGAACTCAAAATCATCTAGAGAGTTTACTTCATCAGAAACAGTCTTCAGAAAAGGGGCAAGTTCCTCGAACGTCTAAAGAAAAAAAAGAAAAAAGTAATTGCTGAAGCTGAAAAGTTCAGCCGACACATATAAATCTGCCAAAGTCATGGCGGTCCAGAACAAAGCCCTCGAATGCAGACAACAAGGATATGCGGCATCCTGGGTATTACTCCGTTCCCAGGGCCAGGGTGTGCACCTATGTAGATATGCAGCAGCTTCTGACCTTTCCCATCCACTCCTGTGCCATACAGCCTTAGCACCAGAGGTGGGTTCCTAGCAAAAAACAGACGAAGCTAAAGGTGTTTACTACTTTACAAAAGACGTGGAAGACGCTACGATAAATCCTCAAGCAATGACTGTGGTGGTCGAAGATGGCAGTGCCTGCTTTTATTTCCATGAGAGAAGTAACAGCCAACTTCAAGCAAACCAACTGCAAGTTCTTTGATGTGATGCTGCAAAAGTCTGACTCAGCTGCTTTTAGTACAGACACTTACAAAGTTGGGTACCTGTCAGGGCAATGGAGTAAAAGAGGAAAGGATATGCCAAGAAAAATCATCATAAAAGGAGAAAGTACAAAGAAATCTGCAGACTGGAAATTTTACCTAACCAACAACGAGAACAAAAGACAACTTAATACAGATTTAGTCTTCTACATGGAACAGCCCTGCAATTGCGAGTGAGCGGAAGTAGAGACTGATTCTTCATCTTCGAGGAAACGGCACATTAGCTGACCTCATCTGATAATGGAACATCCAGGAAGAACTGAAACACTGGTTCTCTTATCTACTCAAGAAGAAACGGGCTTAAGAGTACTTCTTTACTGCACGTATGCGAAGAGAATGGGGCTATGATAACATTATATTCAAAAGTCAGGATACTGATATTCGCATCGTCCTGTTGTATGATGGAGTCATTCTCTTCGACACGGGTAACAAGAGGAGGGTCATAAATATAATCGAGCTGGCCCGTGAGTTCACCTACGAGTACTTCAAAGCACACGTGTGTCTTCATGGTTGGTCTACTGGATGTGACACCAACAGTGCTTTCAGAAGAATGAGAAAAATGAAGCTTTGCCAAATTGTTACAGAGGACACCAAGGTTCCAGCCCGTGTTGGTGAGACTCTGGGCGAGTCTAGGGACGCGGCAAAGGATTCGACAGATGACCCTGAGGGATTTCACATGTTGCGTTGTGACCCAGACATCACTTCAGAAGAGTGGATGTGCCGAGGTGCGTCATCTTGAAAGAGAAATATAACAATGAGGACAAAACTAAACCCATCCCACAACACACGGAACAATGCCGCCATCCACCATCTAGCAGCACATGAGACGTGTTGAACCACCAAGTCCGATATTCGAAGCGGTCAAATGAAGTGAACTCAGATATTCCCGAGCCGACCGATGGTCACGGTTGAACAATGAAGGTGTGTAGCTACTGAGCCAGGACATATGAGGAGACCTTTGCCACAAGCAATGGTCGGCATATATTGGAATCGATGATAAAAGTGAATCAGACTTTGACCTTTCGGTCTCTAGTGACTTGAGAATCAATAACAGCTAAGATGATGGCTGAGCACTTCTAAAGACCTTCTTATTTATAGCTCACGATCTGTTCAGACCATGATACATGCATTGAATGATGAATCAATTCTATTTGTATAGACCATAATGATATTTCCTGTACGACTGGATAATCATGTTTTTTTGGGTGAAACGATCAGGCTATAGTATAAAAAGACAAATGCTTCTATTCCTGTTTACAAAACTGTCTTGAATTGAAATATATGCACAGGTATATGCAAATATCCATTATGCAAACATACACAGGCTAGTGTGTGTGTGTGTGTGTGTGTGTGTGCATACGTAGGTGTAAAGATAAGGAACATAAAAACATGGTTAAGAAGACGAAGCAACACGAGTGCAAAACTTTCTCCTAACAAAACACAAATAATAATTACACACATACACATACACACACGGGTCTCCGTGGCGTAGTGGTTAGCGTTGCTGACCATGAGTCAGCACGGGTCTCATGGGTTCGAAACCTGGGCGTAGTAGTTGGCCAACACCTGACCCACGTGTTCATCCTCACCTTAGGACTGGTCGATAAATGGGTCCCTGGCTTTGGCTTGGATGTGTATGTATACAAATAATGAAGTACAGACACGGTATATAAACAGGGCTAAGAGACGGGGTAACATGAGTGTAAATCAACTCTTTTCGTAACACAAAACAGTAATCACACATACACTCATCCAGCCCACCTTACTCTTAAACTCTTTTATGATTAAGTAAATAATTACTACTATGACCTCCACGTAATATCTACACTACATCAACTGTGCATTTCCAGCTGAATTGCTGCCTAAATTCAATAAACTTCTATCAATTCATATATTCTATTCCTATTCACAGTATAAAGAACTTTTTTGGGGGGTCAACAAATTATCAACTAAAGCAACACACAGGAAATCGGCAGTGTTTTCCCCAGACTGCCTAAGCAATATTGGGTTCCCCTCGCGTGTCAGACTCGCTCTTATTTCTAGTGAGAAAATAACCTCTGCTTCAAGACGTTAAAACTAAAATATTCTCATAAAGTTCAGGCATGTTGCATCGTCTTGTGTTACTCAAGTTTTTGGCTTCAAACTGATGACAATAATCTAACTAATTACGTTTGAGGAAAAGGTAAAGACTAAAAGATAAGATAATTCAGATTTTAAGAATATGAAAGAGGAGAAAATAAAATATTAGTAAAAGAATGATACTCAAACGCTAGGCATGGCACCTGTGATTACGTTTGGGCAGTTTTTATGGATTCTTTGCCAATACTATTCATTACTACGTTTATGTTTTCAGCTTAACATTGTCTGGATACTATAATTTACCTCTACGTCTTGGTTTGATAAGAATACAGACGTGCAAAATGTTATAGATTCATACACAATCCGCCTGCTCGATAACACGCGCAAAAATTTATGATTCCTTCCTTTAGGGTTTGTTCCTATACAGACGCCTGCACACATTTCCGAAAGTATAACATCTGAAATAAAATTCTGTTGAACTCTAGAAAAATTTTCGTGCGATCGGACACCCGCAAGACTTTACTGAGAGGGTCAGGAAATTTACTGGTCGTGCAAGGGGGAAAAAAATAAAAAAATCCGATATTTTACATGGCCAGGAACGGATGGAAAAAAGCAATATTTTGTCCAGGAAAAATTCTGCCGATTTTTATCTCCCGTCTATTTCAATTTTTCACTCTGTTCACGTTCCTATTATCAAACCAATAGGGAATATCTGATTCATTTTGTCTCTGCACGAATGATGAATACTTGATTCATCTTATTACATAGAATTAGATGAATTTAATAGTGTAATAACAAGTCGTATTCTGTGGCCTATATAGCATCTCGCTTTCTCGATGCGAGGATATTTCCCTATTTGGATACTCGAGCAATATATGTTTCATCTATATTCATGGATCATTATCAAAAATATCCGTTACTTTCTTAATATAAAAGGATAAGATTACCGTGAAATGCTATCATCACGTGAATATTAAGAAGGCTAAAGGATTTACATATAAATCGCATGGGCCACATGCATAGCGAGAGTGTACGTGGTCTTAGAATTATCCTTAACACTAGAGGAAGGTGTCAAAAGATTATTCGTTTGCTCATCTACACTGACACTTATCTTCTTGTTAATGACCCTGTCAACTGATAGGCCAAAAGCCCAACCAACCAATTAACCTTGTAAATTCCTATTTTTGATGAGGGCCGAATTTTCTCATTAAACCTCAGATAAAGAATGATTTCCGTTGCTATACAACGGGAGAGATCAAATTTATCCACCACCACTGTCAAAGCGTAAAATCCTCGCATTGTCAGACTTGCTATGGAAGCGCCAAGTGCACCATTGGACTACCTAATTCCTCTTCTGGCATACGGTGATCCGTCTCATTAAACTTTCCAATACGATCAAGTTCTCCTGTCACAGTATTCATAAAGGTGATTGATCTCAAGCTGCTAGTAATGGAATTTGATTATCTTAAGAGTAAAAACTAGTTTGATGTCACTTTTCAAGTAGAACGAAGGAGTCATACTGATTTGCCAGGAACGAGTGGCGCGCCGTATCATATTTCTTAGTAACCAATAAAATGTTTAAAGGCTATTACAATATTCGACTAATCTAGACAATCATCTCACCTCACGACTAATGTCAGTGAAATTCTCTTTCATGTTTATATTAGAGACTTAATTTTCTTTTTCTTTTTACAACTGAAAGGAAAAAAGCAAGAAATTTTCGTTCATATTTCCTTTTCAGTAAAGGGATACGTCACTTATCGTTGTCCATAGCCATATGACGAATACGTCACGCGTTGGGATATGTCGTAATATACGGTACAGGAGCTTGTTTAATTCGCAAGGATACCTAGCGATAAAAACTATCGAGTATCATTTGACTACGCGCACACACACACACACACAATTGGCTTAAGCTGGTGTATGTGTGTGTGTGTGTGTGTGTGTGTGTGTGTGTGTGTGTGTGTGTGTACACG